>QEOT01123444.1:0-61196 GCA_003123785.1 Pterocarya stenoptera | reverse complement strand
GTTATTCTATCTAGCTAGGGTTTATATTTAGGATAGGTCAGAAACCAAAATTAAAAGTTAATAGTAATGGCATATATTTAAATTAGGAATTCTCTAAGGTGAAAATTGTCCACATGAATTGATGATCTGTTAAGTTGAAAGTAAAAGGCTAGGAAATTCAACTAAGATCCAAAGCATGTATATATTAGCCCTAGCTTGGTAATAATGAGATGCAAGTAAAAGATCAGAAGTGCCTCTTGCTTTCTTCAAGCTGTTATAGCTAGTAAAGTACTTTTACTTGATCAGTACATACAAATATATATAGAGTTCCCAAAATTACGATGATGATCATCGGGACTTATAATATATAACTTATAAACTCTTTATATATATTATGTGCCAAAATACCCCAAATACGTATATATATATTAATCATCTTTTATATATATATATAGCTGCCAGTTCTACATTTGGTAGACTACCTACCCACAAACAAGAATATTATATATATATATATATAAATATACAATATATATATATGTATGTATGTATAATATCATCCCCTGGCTCACGTTTATTGAATTTCCAAGTAGCGGCAAAGACCCACTTAGATCGAGTACTATTGACGGCAAGTCTTGGATTTTATTTATTTTATGTGTTTAGAAAGAAAAAGCTGAATGCATTGAATATATATATAGCCTCATAATTAAGCATTTCATGTGCCAGCTGATAAATTAATGATATGGTCTTAGTCTGCATCGAAATCATTCAAAATTGAAATCCATAAAACTGTTTATATATATATATTTATTATAATATATTTAAATTTACTGAAATTGGTTGGAATTAATTTATGGAGTCAAAAAGCATACTTTGCACTAATATTAATTTGGATGGTGAGAGCTAGCTATTTCATTATCAAACCAGTTTATAAAGCATACCATCTACATCACTTAAATTATAAGATTTGATTTATAAAATTTAAATTTTAAATTATATATTCCCAATCAAATTATACAATGTAAGCATTTTATTATGTGTATTATACACATGACTCGCTTGAAAATATAATAACTCTCTTGATATTCTATAATACATTAACGTCGTAATTCATGAGCTAATTAGAGGAGAACATAATTAAATAAATGAATGTATGCCATTGGGCCAAAAATATTAAATGGTAAGAAGAATTTTAATAAGCTTATAATTAATTAGAAGAGTAATAAACCCAACAATTTGGGTGGAAAATAACAATTTGCAGTCTTTGGGAGCGAGCGAGTGGGGAAGAGATAAAGATCAGAGGCCGAGAACTAGGGTTGGTATGCCAATAGATCATCACCATTATATTCTAATCTCAATGGATTCAGCCCCGTTGCTTGTGCTTAATTGTGGGCCACTCTATACATACACAAAGTACTGCAAGCGCGCATGCACATTCATCTCTCTCTCATATTATGATGATCTAGCAGAAACCCTAAAAGCAGGAACAGTGGGCCGCCCTCTGACTTCCACTAGCTAGGATACATTCCACACAAATAAACAAATGCAAAAGTTCAAAAAGAAATCCCAATCAAACAAGCTCCACTCAATCCCATTCTTGAATAAGAATTCAATATATACAATAATGTCATGATTTATTTCTTTATCTCTTTTTCTGCTTCCTTTATGTAAAATAAAAGGTGGTGCCAGCTCTATTAATTAGACATACAATAACAGGAACAAACGGCTCTTTATCCAACCCCCCTCCTGCTAAATTCAGCTATTATCAACAACAACAACAAAAACAACAATAAATTTTCTATAAACTAGTGTCAACTTCCACTGAATTTAGCAGCTGTTCCTGCTCCTAATTAACCACCTCTAACTCAAATTAATTGATACTTGGGTCATGACTGAATTAACAACTATAATATTCTCTTACAGAGGCCCCTAATCATTTGCTAGCCTACATTCTGCTTGCAGCTGGCCCAGGCCGAGTACTACTGCCAGTCCATCTTTGAAGGGTCACTTTAATCTCTTTCTTTCTTTAGCTCCCTTTTCTTCGTTTCTTTAACTTTTCCTCATGACTGGTACAGTACTGCAGAAATTGTGGCTTAATTCTGTGCATTCCAGCTTTCATTCTTCTTTCTAAATCGAAGTTATCATTTCTAACTTGGCGGTTGATGACAATATACTACTTGCAGTTTGGTATGTAGAACATGATCTTTAGCTTCATTAATCTGTTGATCTCTACCTGAACGTTCCTCCAAAAGTTGGAGTCCAAAAATCAGCTGTTGTCTCGTTAGCAACTGGATATGTGCTTGAGATTGGAACCAAACAGAGTCCTCGGCTTCTTAGATCTTGTTTTGGGCCTTCAGTAGTACTCATGTCCTTCAGTTTATCAGAACCGGCCTGCACATAATTAATTAAATTTGAACGCCTATTAGTACCATCGAGTGATGAAAATGGAGTAAACATGGTTAATATCATTGTTTAGGCTTAACCAAATGAGTAAGAAACTGTGTACCTGTTGATACTGTACTTGATCAATTGGAGTTCCATTTTTCATATATGGAGTACTTAAAACCTGAAATTACAAACATAAGTAATATTAGGATTTAACGTACTATTAGTCAATGATTACTCTTCTTTCTGGTATATATTGATCTTTTCTCTAAACTTGTTAATTTTTACACATTAGGGTTTTCATTTTATATATATACTGTCATAAGATCATGGCGAGAAGAAGATAAATAAATATATATATATATAATGGAACATACACTGACTTGATCATGGAGGAACTTGATGTACTCAATTGCTTCGTGGAGAACGGAGGCTGTATCAGTCTGAAATTACAAGAATACGAATCAAGCTGGTGATCTTTCAATTATTTCACAAAAGTAAAGATTTCTTTCTCATTGTACTCTTTGCAAAAAGTAGAGGAAAAATCCAAAAATTCACCTTTCCGAAAGGTGAAACCAATTGCTGTAGTGCAGTTATTCGGTCCCCTAGCTTCTCTTTTCGAACCTGACAGAAAACGCAATATGTTCTCAACTATTTCTTTAAAATAAAAATAAAAATAAAAAAGTTTATAATAATATGAACAATAAACACATTAACGATAAAGCTCCCACTACTTCCAGTACAGGTCAAAAGCTCGATCCAAGAACATAAATGTTACCTTAAAAGTTGGTAACGGTGATGGGGTTTCAATTCTGGGCCTTTTGAATACTGGTTCAGCACTAGTAGTACTGCTACTTTTCTTCATCACCACTGAGACCGAGTCCTGGACATCTTCCATGTTGGGCTGAAATTCAGATTATAAAAGAATATTAGCTAGGGTCAAAACTCAAAACCCTAGCTACCTAGCTAGCTAGCTTTGGTTTTAATCTGCAGGAACGTCTGATCTCTAATATTTACATGCCTTTGTGGTGAAGTTGGAGCACTTTGGTTTCTCTTCAAATGTTGGCACTAGATACTGTGATTGTGATGAAGGATGAAGGCCGGGTCGAATAGTAGTAGTGTCGGTCAGAGCCACCGTGGAGGCATTCCAAAAGGGTGTTTTGTTAGAGAAGTGCAGGCCACAAGGTTGCTGCTTTGGATAAAACGGAGCTGAGAACTTAGTCCAAGAAGAAGGTGATAATTCATTGGAGTTTGGCCCATAATTATTAGCAGTGGATGAATAGCTCATGATGGAACGATTGTTGTTGAATAAAGATTGCTGTGAATGAGAATCAGAATCAAAAAAACTTTGTACCAATGTTGAAGGGTATCCATAAGAAACTGAACCCACAGGAAAACCGGCGGAGCTAGTACTGATGACAGTGTCGACCAGAGGAAAGTCTTGATTTATAGACTTGAAAGAAGCGATGGATAAATCTTCACTTCCATTATTGGAGAAGTTCTTGGTGGGGCTCCAATTCTTTTGGATTTGAGAAGTATGATCTACGCCTGATGATCTTTCTTGTTGGTAATTCAACCTTGAATTCATATCTTCTTGCAGCATGGAATTATAATTGCTCTCTGTTCTTCCAGTACCACCACGACTACATACAAAAGGATAAGATAAACTAATATGAGTGATGGAATTAATTCTCGCCCACAAACCAAGAAAAGATTTTTTTTTTTTTTATCCAAATCTAAAAAGAAGATTAATTATATTGACTTCTTTAATTTCCTAAAGAAAAGACAGGGAAAAAAAAGGGTTAAGCAAAAGCAGACAAAACTTACAGCAAAGCTTGGTTCAAGTCCGATGTTGTTGATGATGATGAAAAACCAAAACCCATCATTTGTAAGGTAGAATCAATCAAGATGCTGCTGCTGCCACTGGAAGAATCATGATGAGGCAGCTGAGGAGGCTTCTGCACATCTGAGAAAACTAAGGAGCCATGATGATCAGAAACCGAATCCTCATGACAAGACCTTGATCCCTTCATGTCCACCATATCCGACCAAGCAGAAGCATAACCTCCTCCTCCTCCTCCTCCTCCAGTTTCACCAAGTGCCAAGGAACACGGGGATGTAGTCCCCGTGAACACGCTTCTCGATGGATTCATCCACCAGTTTCCCCCGCAAACCCCGGTCTGAAATTCCTCTGCCATGGACAGATGATGAAGAGAATTCCAACCTAGTACAATATATATGTGGCTAAGTTGTGAATGTCTTGATGAATTGTACTCTTCCCCGGCCCTCTTGCTGTTCCTCTTCTTAATTTGTGTGTGTGTCTCTCTCTTTATCTCTGTCTTTATCTGTATCTCAGTTCCAACTAGTATATAGCAAAATTCCTTTGTGGGGGTAGGATTTATATATGAAATGGTTGGGGACAGGGTACGGACAGAGAAAATTTAATTACAGGAATCCAGTTGACATTTCAATGGATGATTGGACAAATGAGAGAGAGCATTTTGAATCGAATTCTCTTTAGTCTTTTCCTTTAATTACTTTGAATTTTTTTTTTAAAAAATAATAATTTATTTTTCTAATTCTCTGATCATGGTGCTTTTTGTCAATGTATGCATACATATAATATTTATATATTTTGAGCAGAAAATTCTTCATGTTGCTTATAAATAAAGGGATATGGTATGATGACGATGGGGTTTCATCTGACTGCCACGTCAGGGTTTGGGAGGAATAATATTAATGGAGCTTTAATTTTGTTAATATGGTAGTGTAAATGGCCAGGGATCGAGGGATCAACGATCGAGATGAATATATAAATTAGGAGAATTTGGTGTTTGATGGTCCAAAAATGTATGATTGCTGTAGAAAGAAGTAGGTTTACATACGTTTCTATATTCTATTTGTGTGTGGCGCTTCAACGCTGGGATAGTAGAGCGTGTCGTGACGCTCACAGCTTGAAATCAATTCCATATTTATCCTTATATTTTTTTGTGGCCAAAAACATGACAATGTAACGGCTAACTTGCATAACATGTAACGCCCATGTCTCAAAATGGTCGGAGAGTTACTTCATATCACTTAAACTTAGGGGTGAAAACCGATATCGTCGGCGCGGTTTTTGGGCAAAACCGACGCCGACCGATGTCTAAAAAAATGGGAGAGCCACCGACCGTAACCGGTCGATGGGGAGGAGAAAACCGATCGAGGCGGTTCTCTGGCGGTTCTCGGTAAGCGTCGGTTCTCTGGTCGGCGTTATTTACTGAGAGAGACTGAGAGAGAGAGTTGCACAGGAGAGAGAGAGAAAGAGAGTTACAGAGGAGAGAGAGAGAGTTGCAGAGTGAAATTTGATTCGGGAAGAAGAGGGGATGGGGAAGAAGAAGACTAATATCGAAACGACACCGTTCAACTTTAAGTTGAACAGCGTCGTTTCAGACTTTTTTTTTCTTACGTCCTTATTAAAACGACGTCGTTTGGTTTAATGCCAAACGGTGTCGTTTTTATATCTATTGTAATACTTATTAGCTAAAACGACGCCATTCCACTTAAGTTTAAGTGGAAGGGCATCGTTTAAGTAAAGGCATATTTAAAAAAAAAAAAAAAAATTATTATATCGGTCGGTTCAGCAATTTGGTCCAGCCTCAAACCGGGACCGAACCGCTGAATATCGGTTTCTTCATATTTCCACCGCACGCCGACTAGTTCTCCACCGGTTCCTGTCGGTTCTTGACACGGCCGGTCGGTTCGCGTCGGTGACGGCCGGTGGCGTCGGTTTCTGTACAGCCTTACTTAAACTCACATCTTAAAGTACATATATAGACTTCAATTTCTCAATTACACATAAATCCCACTGTTTTAAATCAACTACTCCAATATAGATAATCTAAAACACTATAAAATCTCAAAAATAAACATCAACCTTCTAGAATACCAAGTCATCAGAACATGATAAAAATTAATGAATAAAATTCTCCAATAATCATAACTACTTTCTAAGCTTAATCCACCATGCTTGAATCATCTCATGACTCATACTCTCTAATCTTGAACCTCAGGTGAAATATTCAAATTATTTGAAAAATATTGTGGAGATAAGGGGTGAGTTGTCAACAACTAAGTAAACAAAGAATATATCTTAGTATATAAACATGAGTTTTTCACAAAGTTCAGAATGCAGAAACAAAACATTTCAGTTTCAATATACATATTGCAAAAACGTGTTATCAGAAAATCAGAGCGACTTTCAAATTACTCATATTCAAAAATCAACTGTTCATATTCAAAGACCTTTTGGCATAACATGACTGAACATCTTCATCTTATCATATTATTTCATAATATCATATCGTATCGTATCATATCATTTCACCATATTATATCATATATCATGTTTAACCCCTGTGGTATGGTTGTATTATCTCCGGTGACCAAACCAAGCAGTATCGTAATGGGCGGATGAGCTTCCAGAGATCTTATGGGCATACAAGACAACACCAAAAACCTCAACGGACGACACACCCTTCGCCTTGGTGTAAGAAAGCGAAGCTATGATACCGGTGAAGGTGGGTTTACCAAGCCACATGAGACAAAGTTCTGATCCTCATATGAATAATGGAATGCCGAAAGAAAATTTGGACCTACTAGAATAAGTGAGAACAAAGTGCCGAAACTAGAGTGACCTCCTGCAAAAGAAAGACGGAGCAGTACATCAACAAGAGATTAAGACTAAGGTCCTTCAAGGTAGGCGACCTAGTACTAAAGGAGACCAAGGTAACTACAGTGAAGAAGGGAAGCTAGGGCCACGAAAGGAAGGGTCATACGTAGTGATAAACGATCATCGCCTAGGAGCTTATCTCCTCAAAGACACTACGGGGTATGAGTTGCCCCACCCTTAGAATGCCGAGCATTTGAGAAGATTTTATATTTAAACTTATTAGTTTTGGCATGATGGGTTTGTAAATTCGATACAATAACAATTCGTTTCCTTTGATCACTTTCTCGTCAAGACTTCACAGTCAAGGAACTCTCATGTTACGCCTCTTGCTAGAGTTACGTGGTCGAGACACTCTCTCGCTACACTCTTTTTGCCAAGGTTACACAGTCGATGGATTCTCTTGCTACACCTTTTCGCCAAGGCTACACAATTGAGGAACTCTCCCGTTACACTTTTCGCCAAAGTTACACAGTCGAGGCACTCTCCCGCTACACTCTTTTCGCCAAGGTTACGTGGTTGAGGGATTATCCCGCTACATCTTCTCGCCAAGGCTACACAGTCGAGGAACTCTCTCGTCACTCCTCTTGCTAGAGTTACGTAGTCGAGCCACTATCCCATTACATGCTTCTCGCCAGAGTTATGCAATCGATGCACTATCCCACACTAAACTCTTTTCGTCAAGGTTACGTGGTCAAGGGATTCTCCCAATACACCTTCTCACCAAGGCTATACAGTCCAAGAACTCTCCCGATACACCTCTCACCAAAGTTACGCGATCGAGACACTCTTCCACTACACTATTTTCGCCATAGTTAAACGGTCAAGGCACTCTTCCGTTACACTCTTTTCGTCAAGGTTACGCGGTCAAGGGATTATCTTGTTACACCTTCTCACCAAGGCTACATGGTTCTGGAACTCTTCTATTATGCCTCACGCCAGAGTTACGCAGTCGGGGTATTCTCCCGCTACACTCTTTTCGATAGAGTTACGTAGTTGAGGTACTCTCTCGCTACACTCTTTCGCCAAGGTTACAAGGTTAAGGGGTTCTCCTTGTACACCTTATCGTCAAGGCTACACAGTCGAGAAATTGTCCCCGTTATGCCTCTCGCGAGAGTTATGCAGTCGAGACACTCTCTTGTTACACTCTTTTCGCCATGGTTACATAGTCAAGGGATTCTCTCGCTACACCTTCTCGCCAAGGCAACAAGGTCGAGGAACTCTCTCGTTACACCTCTCCCCAAAGTTATGTGGTTGAGGCATTCTCCTGATACGCTCTTTTTGCCAAGGTTATGCGGTCGAGGGATTCTCCCGCTATACTTTCTCGCCAAGGCTACACTATCGAGGAACTCTCCCATTATGCCTCTCACCAGAGTTATGTTGTCGAGGCAATATCCAGTCGTTGTATTCTCACAAATCACGGCGCGAAATCAAAAGAACCACAAAGGAAGCAAACAAGAAAGGAACTAATCATCACGGAACTAAAAGTACAACTGACATCAAAATAACAAAACACATTGTCAACACAACAATTGTCTAAAGATAACAGTTGTCCAAATAAAACATAACGTGTGTCTAACATATACAAAAATTTTAGCTAACTACAGAAAGTCAAATTTTAGGAACGGCGAGGAAGAGGAAAGGCATCTTGCATGGTATCTCTCCCAAGGGAATCAAAGATATGATAAGCAGCGGAGCTAGCCCATATTGATTTCCACTCTCGGATATGAAGATCTACCTTAGGATAGTTGAGCAAGTGCTCTCGCAACTGCTTGATTCAACCATCCTGAGCTTGAACCCAAGACCCGAGGCTCGACCTCGAACTAAGTGGGCAGCACAAAGTTGTGGAAAAAAATGACCAATTTGTTCTTGTGAATGGGCAAACTCAATGTTCAATTAGGTTACCTTCAATTTCGACCCAGACAGGTTCTTTTTGCAAGTCTCCAAGACTTGGCTCAATTGCAGGTAATGGTGATCATGCTTTCTAAGGTCCTTCTTCACTGCGGCCAAGTCTCTCTCTTCTTGGACCTTCTCACCCTCAGCTATGGTGTCCGCCTACGCCTTTTTTAGTTCCTCGACCTCTTTCTCCATCTGACTAAGTCGAGCGGCCAAGTTCTCCCGTTCTGTTTTGTTGGTTTCCGCTTCGAGTCTATACCTGTTGATCTCCTCCACGAAGCTCGCCACTTCTGATTTGAGAAAATTAACTTGGCCACCCAAGGAAGCAACCTCATCTCTAAGTTGGCGAGAAGTGCATTTTGCCCAAGATAGTTCTTCAACCATCTTCTCCTTCTTAGCTCAGGTGGCGACGACAGCACCATGAGCATTGCCAATAAAGGTTCACATAGACTGGTTCTCCTCCTTTAGCTCTAAAGGGTTCTAAACCAGCGCAACCGCCAATCGGTCAACTCCCTAAAAAACCCAACCAAGTTATAAATACATTGGAGTAAGTAAAACAAAATTTCCAAAACGAAGAAACTTATCAGGGAAAGAATGTTGTAGCCTGTGAAGGTTGCAAACGGTGGAATGAAAATCTTCTTCACAACGTGAACGTGTAGCCCTTGAAGAACCACTTTGACAAGATAAGGAAGCACCTTGGCGAGAACCTGAAGAGTTATGACATCGGGAATCCAAAAAAACACCAACTGCACCTTTTGGGTTAAAGGTATCCCAGTCAGACGTAGTTGGGGTCGTCAAAGGATGAGAGGAGATTGGAGGTGGAGTGTTAGTGGTTGCCTGAGTAGATATTCCTGTTATTCGTTCAGGCGGCATCACTGTGTCTTCTTCCCAAGTAGACGACCCCTAAGATAGGCCAGCGAGAGGGTCATATGTTTGGAAAGTTTGAGAGGGCTCACCACCTCCCGCCTGAGAAGTGCTGAATGGCGAGGAAGATATTGACACCTTGCTCCTGCTAGCGAAGAAAAGACTGGGAAAACAAAGTGCATCTCCAAGGTGATCCCACCTGAGACCGTTGAGGCAACAGGTGACTGTTCCTTCTTTAAGGTGGAAGGACTCCCCAAAGCCATCCAAAGAGGGAGGAAAGTTGCTCGTGCAAGGCACGTTCAAGAGGTCTAGGTTCAAAACCGCAATGACATCACCCTCCTCCAAGTGAAGGTCATCCTCTGGGGCTATTGTGTGCTAAGAAATTTGGGACATGACTTTAGCAGGGGCCTCCGGCGATAAGGCAGATTCAGCTTCAATCACCAACTCCAAATTGGCTTCGGCCTGGGCCATAAGCTCATCGAGGGAGTTGGTCCTAGGTACTTGGGGGCAACCTAAGACTTTTCCACCACTCACCAAAGGGGGTGAAAGCCTACCTCTAGTGGAATTAGACTCATCAAAAGATTTGATTGCCAAACGAGCCTTCTTTTTTTTCTTGGCCCCTACCACTGGAGGTGGCCCCCTTTCAAACCAGGTGCTGGCGACAAGGTGCCCAGAAACTTATGGCCAAGTACATGTGCCCTACTAGGCACCATTAAATACCTATCAATATTGGAAGGAGTCAAAATGGCATCGGACCAAATGGAGCTAACATTTTGTCTTGACCAAGCCTGAACCAACTAGATACAGGCTTCCTCTCGGGGAGAAAGGAGAATCTGGAATTCACGTTCATCGAGAACCGGAGACCAAGAGGCCCTAATGGGGAACTCCTTATATGAGACCTCGTCCACAGGAAATTTCCAACCTTCACCTGAGACAAAGAAGACTTTTCTCTATCAATCTTTGGAGTGGGAATACTTACGCTCCAACTAAACTATTTTACTGTGGGACTTGAAACTAGAAAGGTTCCCATCCAGATGCCTAAAACCATGAAGAGAAAGAAACACATGAGCCATGAGATCGGGATATTCATAATCCGTGGGCTCCAACTTTCACCGCCAAAGAACGCAGCAAGCCATTAAAATCCTCCAGGCATTAGGCACCAGCTGGACTGAGGCGAGTCCCAAGACGTCTAAGGCATCACGGATAGGTCACACAAAGGGAAAACGAAGCCCTATCACAAACATAGCCATGTACAAAGCGACAAAAACAGTCATACCTCTTATAACGACAGCTTCGTGGCCCTGATCAAGCAGCCCTAAAGCCACCGAGTCTAGGATGTTGAAGTTGTCCATCGTGGCATCAAGTTTGCGATGGGAGATGGTTGAGGACCGTCGGTGGCCTTTGAAAATCGAGCGGGGAGCATTTTTCCCCTCTCTGGTAGGGTTAGCAGCGGCCCCTCTAGGATGAATGAAGGAATCACGGGGTCGCGAAGAACTGGCCTCACGAGAGGAACCCTTGGGATTGCTCTCTAAGGAAGCTATGGGTTCGTAGTAGAAGTCCGGAGAAAATTTACAACAAAGTTTCTGAGAAAGGGTGAGATAAGGTGTGCAAAGAGGGCAAGGTGCTAGAGAAAGAAAGGGAGGGAATGCCAAAGAGAAGAAGGGGGAACAAGGAAGAGCCAAAAGGTAATAACTAACCATAACAGTTGAAGAAGGGACATGCAAAATGGTGTGAAAGTGAAACGACTCCTCACAGATGCATGTGAAATGACAGAAAGCCCAAAGAAATGAAACGTCTCAATTTTAAGTCCCATCACACTACGCATGATGAGACTTCGCGAGGTAATTGGAAGCCCTAACCCCATATGAGCCTAATCTGAATGGAGCCAGACAACTAAATGCCCAAGTATTTCGAGATGAAAGGGTGATCGACTCATTTGGAGATAAGATAAGCCCTATTGCATCTGAATATTTGGTTGGAGAAATTATATTACTCTTGGCTGACTTAGGCATCGGAGGTGTCCCATTGAACCCCCAAGCCCCTTTACTCTTTGGTTGTAAGTGATGATCACGTGTGACAAACTGTGAACATGTCTTTAACATCTTCTGATCCAAACACTTTCAACATTTTGGAGGGAGATTAGTTTGTGAACCTCACAAAAAAATAAAAATTGGAGCCTAATTTTATAGCTATCATGCCCTGCACTAATTCGATCTGCATGCATTTTTCCGGTATGCTTTTATAAGGGAAAAATATATGAAAAAGGCACTTTCAAATTAAGAGTTAGAATAGTGGATTACAATAATGGACAGTGATCCTCTCTATTTAATTTGAAATAGACCGATAAATCAATTTAATGTAAAATTCTCTGTGTTTTGATCACATCACTTACAAATACAATTAGTTATTTAACTTTAGAAAGAAAATGATCGGAACACCAAATATTTGATCTATACTAACTGAATATTATCAATTTTAAGTAAAACAGATATGAATAGCTATATTAATTCTTTCAATAAAAAGGCGCGCAGTTTGACATTAATTTAAAGCCAAAAAAAATTGTCATCTTTGCTGTTTTCAGTTTTATGACCAACAAGTAGATCAGAAAGTTTTACTTAAAAAGCCGACAAGCTGTTAGGAGAAACATAAAGACTATAAGTAAAGGCCTATATGCATGGTATATACATCATGTCCGGTTTAGTCGTCCTATATATATAGCACAGTTGACTAAATTACAATCAACTGCCTAATTGTTTTCTGTAACGCATTTGTGACTTTCAATGTCAAAATAACCGTAGAAATTACCATTTAAAAAAATTAATTAAATGATTAAATAAACTCTCTTTTCATTAACTCAAGACTTGTGATCAAACGATTAATTATGAGATTTAACAAAATTCTAATCATGCCCTCTATATATATAGTTTCTTCCTTCGAATCAATAAATTAGAGTTATTACTTAATTTCTATTGTATTAATGCTCAAATATTGTAGTGCATGTCTAATCTGCAGGAATTGTCTTTCTCATAGAAAAGACACGAATTACTTGTAAGTGGCCAGGTTAACGCCCCGGACAATTCCATGAAACATTCCTTCTGAGAGTGTTTTTGTTTTGTTTTGCCTATATAGAAAGATTCGAAATCCATATAACTTGCAAGTAATTGCCTTGAAATAAAGTGTAAGACTCATGAGTTGACTTGGGAGAAGTATATATACAAATTAGTCATAAGGCAAGTTAGGTCAGATCCATGAATTTACGTCTCGTACAGATCATTGCATTGAAAATGTAAGGAAAACGACGTGTTTTTCTCTAACATGATCACCGAAAGCAAGCTCATCAGTTGGACACTAAGTTATGTAGATATATTGTCTAGAGTAATGCTACATACAGTCATAAATAACGCAAGCGTTTAATTAAAAAACTGTGGAGTCTAGTACTGTTAAAAAGCTAGTTTTTTTATGTGGGTCTGGCCATATATAATATGTATTCACCTTTTTCAAAAAGATTGTATGGCACTTACGTACTCTACGACTGCAAATATCATTTCTCTATTGGCCATGAAAGTTGACCTTATTGCATGTTTTTGAAACTTAATTAATTATTAAGGATTTTTACCAAGCTAGTTGCTGCATGCGAGCAACCCACGTGTGGAAATAAAATATTTAGTAGTTATACGTTTTAATCATATAAAAGTTTGTATGTATGTGTACATGATAGGCTTGTTTTATTTGGTTTTTTGAGGTTCATCATCCACATCATTATTATGTACCATGCATGCGACCACCTAATATATATTAACTACAACGTAGTACTACATGAATAATATTCCTAGGGTAATCTAGCTAGCTAATTGGTCGATTGAATGATCATCAAATTATGCATATATGAGATTTATGATTTTTCTTTTTCCCTTTTTTTGTCCCTTTAGATGATAATATATATATATAGAAAGAAAATATAATTAATCCCAAAAAATATAGAAAGAAATATCAATTAGTGGGTTAACAAATCACTAATAATTAAACATGACTAGCAACACTTGGAACACTAACAAAAGTTTTAAGATAATGAGCAATTAATATTGAAGGTCATATGCTTATTATAATGACCTTAAATTAATTCATTTATTTATTTTATTTTTCTTAGCATGCTTATTGACCTTTACTTACTTCGTGTAGGTAAGAGTCAACTCAGGACCCACACGGGTCGCTACGCGAGTGTGCGACACAGAACATTAATGGAGCGATACGGCTCGATCGTGTGGCCAAGAGTCAAATGGCGGGTTTCTCCTTTCTCCAAATTATCCAATTGGCGTAGAAAACACGTACTCATCCTCAACCGTCAATGACCGTCCTTGCCCGCTATTCTCTTCTCATCCAACTACTAGTGGGCCCATATGCCGACATGGACGGTCAAGATCCAACCAGACCGTTCTATTGGCAACCCCTAGCTCCAATTATAATTCAAGGAAAATTAACAAGAAACTAAATTATCATTTGACCCTCTCTCTCTTTCTCTCTTTCTTTCTTTTTTTTCAAAACAAGATAGGAGAATTTGGTTAGAATATATAAATAAGGAGAAATTCTATATGGAAGATATATTTCTCTATTTAATATTTCTCATAAATAAGTTATGTGATATATATATATATATATTATATATAGACTTGAAATTGACCAGAATATATAACTGGTTAATTTGGCCCAATAATTCACCAAGTCAAGAAATGGCTACATAATTAAACCAATTGATAGTTTGCTTATAACCCAATAATATAGTTATGTGATATATATATATATATATATAGTCCAGCCGGCCATGAATTGATTCTTGCATGATGATTATTATACCCTTATTCTAATTAGACAATATATAGATGAATTAGTATTACATAATTTGTCTCAATCAAGCGCATGTTAGTGGATGCACTAGTGCTCTAGGGATGCCCGACAGATGCAAGTCCATTGTTTTTGGAAATCTGCCATTTTTAGAGCAAAAGCAGCATTTATATATCCTTGTCGTATTTGTATTTGTATGAAACAGGTCAGAATAAGTGGAGTAATGTTGTATGTGTGGGCTACTTGAGAAAAACATGAAAGTAAAGGGGAAAAAAAACAGAGGTTAGTGTTAGCGCCTAGTGATGCGAGAGTTAATAATTTAGTGGCTACATAACCAAGACATTGACCCTCCTATGTATCATCTGTGTCGAAGGCACCAAAGTAAGTGGTCGCTTTCTCTTTAATCTTGACGGAAAAAGGTCTGTAAGATCATCCCTATCCGCCCCTTGGATTTTCTTCTTGTCGTCTTTTGCTTCAGAATGTTCCTTTCTTGACTAAAACGACCACTTTGGACACTTATGCTCATGTCATGTCTCGTGACTCCCAGCTACCATAACCCAAGCTGGGGTTGTTCAACAATGTCATCATCATGTATATATAATTTAGTAGCCAATAATCTAGAGTGTTAATTTGTTTATATATAAACGTTCTCTCTTAATTATTCAACAAATTAATAGTTTGCTTATAACCCAATATTAATATTAATAATGTAGCATTGATCATGATTTGCCTGATCTTTTCCTTTGGGACCATTTAGGGTTTATACTTTTTTAGCACATACGTACGTACATTGTTGGGCCTAATATTATTATGAATAATTCTTCTCATCAGTCACTATTTACTGCACACATCTCACACTCTTTGAAAAAATTAAAAAAAAAGTTGTCAAGTGTAGGGTATGGCCGAGGTGAATAATATCTGATGCATAGTAAAATCCTATTATTATACCTACTTGACATATATAGTACATGCAATATTATATAAACAAAGTGACCTAGCTAGCTATTAATGCAACATTAAGAACCATAAAAAAATACCATGTCATTATGAGTTTCATTATATATAACAACGTTGTTATATATGCCATGTCAGTTTCATTATAACAACTATACCTAATTAACCACAATTATTATTATATCCTTGATAGTATTTTCCGAGCGCAAATATTAGAAAAAATTAAGCGTTTAGTTAGCAAATATACGTACGTACGCATCCAAATTGTGAATCAATGTGGGAAACGCCTTGGCATGCAACGAAGTGATGTATATATACATATATATATATATAAGATTAAATTGGTGGAATATATAGGGAGAGGTACAGGTAGATATTCCATAATACGAAGAATTATACGTATAAGATGATGTCATCCTTACGTAGTATTGAGGTGGGAAAGAAGAGAAATATAAAATAAAATAAAATAAAAAGGAGAAGAAAGAAAATGGAGCACACGTGCCAGTACAGCTGGTTATAGGGTTAGACAATACGAGGCCAGGCGGGGCATAAAGGAATTAAAGAGCGTAAGAAAGAATAGTGACCCATGCAGACAAAGTACCACGGGATGGATCGATCATCATGTGGCAGTCTGGAGAAAAAAGGAACACACGTGAAGAAAGGACCCACATTTTTCTTTTATAAAACCTTATAATTAAACTAGTTTATTAATAATAATTCATAGACAAAATAAAAAAGAAACGATAAGGCCGGACGGATCATACACACAACGGGTGAATATTACACTTTGTCCGGCCCCTCCTCGAATTATAAGCTGGACTTTTGTCCTTCCCACCCTACACAATAAGAGCCAATACATTATGCTTTTAAATTATTAAAAAAAAATAAAAATTAGTATTTTTACTCTCAATTAATGTTAATTTGACCATATATGGAAGTTGTTTTACCTCATTTATTTTTCATCTATATTAAAAATAAAAATTGAGATTTATAAGCTACAATGATTGTTATAACAATTAGTATTATAAGAAAAATATAGTTTATATGTGACCAGTTATTTACAATTAAAATGATAATTTGTTATCAAAATAAATCCATCTTCATCGCAAGTAGTTAATTATAATTTTCATCATAAGTAATTGGTCGCAAATAATATTTTTTCTTGCTGTGAATTCATGAGCATACAAAAACGTCTACAATTAGTTTGAAAATTCACTAATTAAGCATGTGTTTTTTTCAAATATAAAGAATAAATTTAATGAGATGGAGTAAAACAACCAATAGGAGCGTGCGGCCATTAGTTGACCATGTGGATTTGGAGTCCAATTCAAAGGTTAATCGGGCGTGTGTGCGTTCATATATTGCTTAGTCAACCCCAAACTCATGATTCCAACGCGCACCATTAACAAAGCCGCCCACTTTATCCTGTATTTTACATCTGATTTTCTCATCTTTCCTAGCTAGCCATTCATTTTTCTTTTAGAGAAAGAAATAGGCCGAAAGAAAGAAAGATAAAATCATGTATTTCTCGTGTGTCGTGTAGGTGTGTGTTTTCCACGAGATGCTTGTCAAATATAGGAAACACGTGTTTATTTGTGGATTAAGATATCTTATAATTGTATATAATTTTTTTTTTTTTTTGAAGGAAAACTAATGTCATTCCTTCTTTAGAGAAAAATACATCCATGACCAAATAGATTCTAGGATGTCTCCATATCAAATATGATATCATAAATTAAAATAATATATTTGAAGCTTCACTAATACACTATTTCCTTTTGTGACTAGTTTGGTCTTTACTATTACTAATACTATCCATAGACAAAACGTCCAAGAGACATTACTCTTGACCTAAATAGAGACTCAACAGCACCCTTCATAGAAAGAGAGATTCAACCTCTACAGACAAACGTTTAAGAGATGCTCTTTTTTTATATTAATTACAATAAGGAAACTAAAAAAGAAAGCGGTAAGATAAATGCAAAAAATGACGGATTATAACTTGGACCAATTCCGGTAAACTTCGAAATCTGTGACAACCAATTAAAGCAACACACTTGTCTCTTATTACCCATAAAGGTCATATCTGAAAGGTCTAGTAATGGCAAGTTCGATGATCTAGCGCGTGTGTCGAGAAGAGCTGCTAAAAGGTAGCACATGAAGACCACAAGATGATGTGGGCGGTGCGTGAGAACCACGCACGATGATTTTCACAAAACCAGCCACCACTTTCTTCCGAACGATTTTTTACTTGTGAATTTACTTGTGCCATGCATGTCTCTCGGGAGTTGCCAGAATACTATAGCTCTGTCTTTTTCAACCTTGAAGAAAGCAAAATAAAATTAAATAAAAGAAACCTTAATAGACTAGATGTGTGAATGGAGGAATGAGGGAAGAAAATGGAGGAGGAGTAGGAGGAAGCCAAGGCCTCCTCCCTTCTGGCGAAAATCAGATTAAGATCCCTTAATTTTTTACTAGAGAGAAAGGGGAATGAGGAGTTATATTGATTTGAATTATAATTAAAATAAATAGAAATAATATATGGACGAGTACTACAACATTAATTAGTACTAATGATAATTGTAGATAATCCTATTGGACCTATTCCATTTGTTTGCCATAGATAGTGATATGCATGCATGATTTGAGAGAAACTTATAATATTTAATTGCTTCTATAGAATTTAGTAATTTAAAATGTTAGATCATGTAAATAATTAGTTAGCATGTTTTGAGACATTGTATTATAATATGAACTTTAAAATGTTATTAATGCTAGCACCTTGGAGTTCTAAATTTTCTTTTTTTTTTATGAAAATAGACTCATTTCATTAATGAACCGAAATTTACAACTGTGACATATCAATACATAGAAAATCCAGACTATACGCCAAACTACGCATCCGCTATGAGACTTCCCCACACACAAATTTCTTTGTGGCAGATATTGTCTTAATTTCTTAACAAATTCTCTCCTAACAAAGAAAACGCTCTGTAAAAAAAAATTTAAAGGCCCCCTCTGTCCTTCCAGGGAGGAAGAGTATGGGACACTGTTATAAACATCAATTCCAATAGCCTATTTTTATTTTATTAATAACTAAAATAACAACAAAAGAACTAAAAATAAAATACATTAACAACTACAGAACTACAAGTACGGGCATGAACTTCGACGTAACATCCACCTCAAGCATCAACATCTCGAGTCCTGAAGGCATGAGCACCCAGCTCACGCACGGACAAACATCCTCCACTATATAGGCGACACCTACACATAAGCACTGGCTGTAGCATCTGCAACATCTCGTATTTTAGTGTAATTTTAATACAGGATTAATTTAATTTATTTAGTGTTTGGTTCTCTTGTTTTAAGTTATGAGAGTTTTAAATATTATTTTATAATATTTTAAGTTGTGAAAATTAATTTTTATGTGTTTTCTCAATGTTATTTATTATTTTCTATTTAAAGTGATCTTTAAATTTAATTGGATTATTTTTGGGTTTTAAATTTTTTATTGTTTTAATTGAGTATTTCACTGCATTTGAATTATTTTATTTAACTAGTAGTTTTAAAATCTTCTTCGTTGGATCATTTCGAAACCCAAGGTGAAGTCTGGATCTCTCTTTTTTCCCTCCTCTTTTCTTCTTTCTTCCATTTTTTCTTTCTTCTTTCCCTCCTCTCCCGTGTACTCTCTCTCCCCAACTCGACCCTCTCTCTCTCCTCTCCTCTCCTCCCCCGTGCTCTCAGTTCTTCTCCACCCAGCGCCGCCACTGGCCATCCGTGGCCCTCACCGCTGCTGCCGTTCGACTCCCCAGCTGCCGGCGACCATCCCCCTTCAATTTCAGGCCACCCCTTGCCTCCGTTTGCCTCCGAGAGCCGTGCGAAGCCGCGGTACTCCTTCACCCATTCCGCCGCCGTCCGGCCACCATTGGCCACCATTTCTTCACCACTTCTTCACCGGCCCTCTAACAACATTTTAGACCCAACCCCAGCCCCGATCCGTCACCGGTGAAGCCCAGCCGAGCTCACAACCGATTTTGCCTATCTGGCCTTCTACCGTCGTTTCGGCAGCCACCCACAGCCAAAGGCCACCACCATTAGCTTCACCACCTCCCATAGACCCTATCCTACCGTTCCCAAGTCTTCTGACCCCATGTAAATTTCGAGTTACTGTGTTTTTGGCCACAGTGTTTTGACACTGTGAAATTTCAGTTTTGGTGCTTTCCAACTCCTCTGTGATCCTCCGAAAATATTTTTATAGCGCTATAAGTATTTCCTAAATAATCTTTTGAGATTTAAATATATTTTTGCTCTAATTATTTATACTGTGTACTAGTTGGTTCCGGACTGAGTCCGAGAAGAACTCGGGGGTGGATGGATTGAAGACGGAGAAATTGTGTATTGGTTATGTTGTGTTCTGATTGGTTGTTGGTTGTGGTTATCGTGAGTTAGTACATTGCATATTGCACGCATCTTCATGTTTGTAAATTGAAAACTAGATTTTCGTGTAATTGCATTCATGATCATGTGGTAATTTTTTAAAATTGAACTTTTATGCGGAAATGAATTTTTGGGTGCTTGTGTATCATGATCCCAAGCCGAGATGGTGCATTATCTCGGTGGAGCTCCTCTGGTCATTCGGGAGCGGAATATACTGAGTGACGTCCCCTGGATTGTCGCCGGGCGACAACGGGATTGGACGAGTTACGTGCCAACTCCGTGGCCCTTCTGCTGGCGGGGCCTAGAGGATGACCTGGCTACGAACGCATCGGGTGCGGAACTGGGCATCGTTCGTAAATCAGCCAAGACGTGTGGATAGTCCATAGGGGAGACCATGATGCATATGAATTAATGGATAAATGAAAAATGGCTGTTTTCTGGAAAAATAGCATGAGTTGGTTTTGTGTGTCATTTTCTGAGAAAATGACGGATTAATATTTTTGGGCCAAAACGTGATTTTTGGCGTGTGTTGCATCTATTGCATACTGCATCATGGGTATGCATGATTAGATGCTTAAATATGTTTTTATTTCAGGATTGGTTAGGTTATAACTTACTTGTAGTACTATTTAATGGTACTGCAGATTTTGCTTATGATGATGCAGGTGCCGAGCTTGAGGATTTGGCTCCGCCGGAGGAGTGATCTGGGATCACTCGAGTTATGTTTTTATTTTCAGCTCTTGTATTTTTATGGGATATTTGGTTTATGTTTTAAACACTTTGTATTTGGATAACTGTATTAAACTAAAATTCTGGTACTAGAGACTTAATTAATATTATCAGCTGCATATTTTATTATGCACTGTTTATTTGTTGCACACACTTGACACTTGTCGTTGGGATGTGTGACCGTGTGTCATCATCCTGACGTCACGATTCTCGAGACTTTTTGTACATGGGAGTTGGGGCATCAAAGCATCGCCCGCCACTCTCGAACAGCTCTTGCCCCATATTGCGTCTAATCCAATGGCTTAACACTTTACTCGGGTTAACAAAAATGGAACAACAAAAAAGAATGAAACAACAAAAAACAAAAAACAAAAAAGCAAAAACACTGAAAAAAACGGATGAACAGTTTAATATTTGGTCATTTGTTAGTGATCTGTTTAATTGAAATTAAGGTTGATTATCGTTCGAGTTCGATAGTTAATGTTAAACAATTTAATAACAAATGGTGGCTTAAGAATCCATATGCATGTTAAGCAGGGACGAGGTGGAAGGCGGGGAGAACTCAGACAAAAAAGAGGTGGTATTGTTCCAATTTTTAATTTATTATTTTAAAAATAAAAAATTAATTTAAAAATAAATGAGTAACACGACATTAATATGATAAGATATATTTATATATATATATATTAGTGGGTGACCTTATTATAAATGAAGAAATTAACATATAATGGCTCGCATGATCATCTGTTTGAAAATCGTTTCGAATCAAACATTATCTCACCCGATCAATCTTCTGAGAAAAAAGCTAAGGTGGCAAATACATGAATGAGTGCTGCTTAATTATCTTATCTTGTAATTAGAAGATCAACAAATATTAGAGCAAGCGATCGATCGACAGGCTATTTATTATATATAGCTAGCTAGCTTCAATTAATACATAATAATATTGTTGTTTTTTCTAAGCATGCATGTTAATTTGTTTTACTTAAATGTGGATATTATATATGGCACCTAGATAGCTAGCTCATGAATTAATGAGAAAAATATATATTAGAGCAAATTAATTAATTAACGTTGTAACTAATTAATATATTATAAATTAACTTTCTCTGGTCAGTTACTTTTTTTATTATTATTTTTTTTTAATTTTTCCTGCCGTCCTACCTCAGACTCTCATTATTTTATACCAAATAATTACTGTCTAGCTAGGTCTGTGACGTCACTGGTTTTTGTTCTTGTTCTAATCCTAATTGTCATCTGCACCTAACTCTCTCTCTCTCTCTATTAAAATTAGGTTTTCTTTTTCTTCGTGGCCATCAGAAAATTTCGCTGAAAATTGACTTCTACAAGCAAGTTGATTTTCAATTTATTTATTTTTAATAAGCATTGTCTAGAAAAAGGGTGTTTCAAAATTTCAAAGAGTGATATGGCATTAATGATTGGCTTTGTGGACTTGTGAATTGTCACCAAATTAGTCTTCCCCATGGTGGGGTTGACATGATAATTGACTCGATCGCGTTGATGATCATGAAACATTCTTTGAGTCATTATTGGTCGACCCACGTTCCTAAACTCTTCAAAATTCTTTTAGAAGATAGGTTTTTGGGACATCGATTGAAACATGGGTCACTCTATGTCTCATTCTCATTACAGCCTAGCTAGCTAGGTTTCTTTTGTTTTTTTCAATTTCGATCTCATGGTCTAGCTAGCTGCAATTAGACATCTTGAGTAATTTACCTTGAATCGTTTTTTCTAAGAAAATATTAATTTTTTTTTTTACTTTTGATTTAATATTTTTAATTTGGGAATTACTTTGAGCTAGCTGATCAACCTCATAATTAATTAATTAAAGCTTCCAAAAAAAAAAAAAAAAATCCCAACATTGTTTAACCCAACACCATCATTTCATGAGAATACTGCAGCCAGCAGAATGCAGTTATTACAAGTTCTAATGCTCCATTGTTGTCCTACTTTTAAAGCAATGAACCTGTTTGTCGCACATTTGATCGATTTTACAGCTTCTAATGTCGGACTTTGCTTATATAGTTCATGATCATCTGAGTGCTATTGCTTTATAATTAGGAACCAACATTTTCACATGGGCGCGGCATTATATAAATATATATATATATTTGATGTAAATGTTCTTAATTCCCAAGGCGGTGACGGGTCCCATTGCATGACATTGTGGTTACATCATATATAGGGAGCTGAGAGAGCTAGCTACGACGTTAATATTCGTGAGATGGGTCAATCTGATTGTAATTGATCGAAGGACTTTGAAAAGCCATGGACTGATCATCAAGAAGTTTGGGATTTGTTTTTGGTTTCATGATGATAAAATGGAGGTGAGAGATCATGGCCGGGGTTGGACCTACAGTACTCCTCTCTTTCGGTCTGATCTTTTCTGCACTCTCATTATTGCAGAGGAAACAATTCGATTTATTCATGCTCATTAACCATTTTTCCTAGCTAGACGTCTCTCTCTCTCTCTGCCACTTGTTTGGTCCCTTTATCTACAAGATCACTTTGCTATCACTTTGCCCTTAAGTCAAGTTATGTGAAATAGTAAAGCGTTTTTGCTCTTTAATTATAGATAGAATATACGATCGATCAGGTTCGCTTAACAGATCCTCGATCTTTGAATAATATTGCATTATTTATGCCAAAACTTGACACGTACATGCACGTACGGCTCATCTTAAATATTTCTTAGTAACTTGACATGTATATATATAGAACGACAGTACTGCTGGCGGCCTGCTCCTCGATGATCCCGAGCTAGCTACCTGGCCTCGAGAATCGCATGCATGCATGCATCATACATTTGGATACAACAGTTGCAGTTGCATGATTTGGTAAAGATCAGGTTAGTCGGGATGGTTAAGTAACTTGCCCCCAGATAGACGACACAAACAAACACAAAACAAATTATATCAACGAGAACCGATGCATGCAGCAGCTAGCTAGCTTTTGTATTATCTCAGATTAATGGAGAAAATTGCTTGGGAATGAGAATTAATCAGCACGATTACATATTATATAATCGATCTTGTCATATTATATAAATATATATATATATTCGAGTTTAAGTCAAACAATATATATAAATGAGATAACATGAAGCAGCTGAGATATGTAAATAGAAGGACGTCTAGATCATTATTGCTCTCCTCCAACAGTTACATTCCAAAAAGTCCAACAAAGGATGTTTAAACTGCTCCTGCGAATGTCATCTGATCTTACTTAAATTTATATTTTAAGAAAGAAATCAGATATTTCTGCGTAAAACACGAGTTATAACTAATTGTATATAAGAAATAGAAGAATGAGGTATGGTACTATATATATATATATATATATATAAAGAAGAACTAAAAGAGTCAATATTTAACTGTGATCTTTATAATTATTTATATAATATGTACAAAGATTTGGTTGGCTTTTGCTAGCTCTTGATGATCACTACTGTCTGATCTTATTCTTTATTCTCTGCATATACTCTAAAATAAACATGACGTTAATTATGACTCATGAATATATATCAGATTTGGTCAAATAATTACACTAATTAATATATAGAATATATAAAAGATCCGCCGCCTACTCTCTTTTTTTTTTTTTTTTAATATATATATAGGGCAATTAGCACCCTCTTTTTGTCATAATATATGACCCTTAGGAGACTAAAATTAATAAATTTGACATATTTAATTAGTTAGGCATATATATTTTCTTGATTTTGGTTTACTTTTTTGATGGTTTTAATTTGATGAAGCAAAAGGAACCTAACCTTGAAAGTACTCGAAAGGGAGAATTGAGGAGCAATTTGTCAATGCATGAAGGGTGTAATATTTTGTATTCTTGGTAACTTGAACGTAGATCTTTCATGGAGATTCGACGCGTTTTCTATATGGTTTGAGTCAACGTTCGTACTCGACGGAGAAGAAAATTAAATAGGTGTCTCTCAAGCGAGAATGAGTACTACTATATCATATTTGACTTTTAATTAATTCCCAGCCCATATGCAAGAAATTCATTTCTCCACGGGTACGTATCTGAAACAAAAACCAAAAAATATCGGAATGGATTTAACTTCAAATCGGATGCGGTCAATAAGGGAGTACTACTTTTACGAACTCCAATCACATTTCGACACATATGCATTTCAAGAAGAGAAGAATGGAACCGCACACAAGGAATTAGATAGATCTCATTCAAACGCTCTCGTCGCTACTCTCTCTTTCTCCCTCTCTCTCTCTCTCTCTCTCTCTCCTCTCTTTGCTTGGTCGTGCTCTCTCACTCTCTCCCCGCGCGCAAGCCATCGCAGATCTCCACCATCAACTCATTCCAAGCATTCCTACTTCCCTCTCAGGCACTTGCTTCTTCATCTTTCAAGCTGCCATCATTCAAGGGTACTTGTTGTTTTGTGGGTTTGATTTGTGATTTGGGTGGTTTTGGAATTCTGGACTTTATTCATGGATGCTAGAGTTGAAGGTGAAGATAATCATTTCTATGCTATGAGTAAGGATGTAACCGGTCTGATACGATCCGATTTTGAACAAAATTTAAGATCAAATAGGCATATATACGTACCAGTTTTGTATTTTCAAAAATCGATTACGTACCGATTACCCTCTTAAACCGATACTTCTGGTTTTACCGGTTCGGTCCAATTTTAATAGTATTAGTATTATGGCTTAAAATATAATTAAAATATTAATATACATTAGTATATTAATGTATACTAATTAATTAAAG
Organism: Pterocarya stenoptera; assembly: GCA_003123785.1. Classification (NCBI taxonomy): domain Eukaryota; kingdom Viridiplantae; phylum Streptophyta; class Magnoliopsida; order Fagales; family Juglandaceae; genus Pterocarya; species Pterocarya stenoptera. The sequence continues at coordinate 35,641 of QEOT01123444.1, read as the reverse complement.
CAAAATGTAATTAATATACTAATGTATATTAGTATTATTAATGTATTATGTATTTATAAAAAAGAATATGTTAAAAATTTATTAAGCCATAAAATGTCATTAATATATATATTTTATGTTTAAAGCATATGATCAAATAAATTTTTATATTTAAGATTAAAATTTGGTATCCTATTTCCAATAAAAATGATTTGATGCATAGGCTTTGTGATTCTGTGATTTATTCTAAATTTGACTTTAAGTCAGGATTTTGACAAATCCAGATTAGTGAGTCTGACAAATACAAAACTATTATTATAATATATATTATATATAATATTAAAAACATTAATTTAAAATATATAATATAGTGAACGGGTCCAATCTGATCCTAAAAAGCATAGAACTGGTACTGGCCGAATTTGGAACTAAGGGAACTGGTCTCGAACCAGACCGATCCAAAACTGGACTGATTCCACTAGTTCGGGCTGGTCCAGACTGGTTTTCCAACTAATTTTTAAACCCGAGTACCATAAATTTGTGAGCCGTGGGAAAGAGGAGTTTGGAGTGGAATTTGAATGAGTGGAAATGAGATGGGCATCTTTTCATGGCCAGCCCATTGAATCCGGTGCCATCAGGTAGCATGAACCATCAAATTTTCCCCCTTGGATCTAGGATTCCACCAACTGGGGATAGTTCTTCGTCATGGCCAAAAACAGAGAGAGCATTGCCAAGCAAAGAGCAAAGAGTAGAGAGAGCAGCCACGGGGGGTGTTTGAATGAGATTTTCTGCCTTGTGTGTGGTTCCATTCTTCCCCACTTGAAATACGTACATGCCGAAATGTGATTGGAGGGTGTAAAACCCCCCTTATTCACCTCATCCGGTCCCTAACTTCTCCCTATCTGAATATACAACTTCAAACTGAGGCAACATCCGGCCTTCAGCTTAAGCATCCCTAATCTAAACTAAAGAAGGAAAAAAAAAAAAAAAATCCATAAAACCCAGTCCTGCCCTCTAAAAAGTAGGAATACAATACATATAATGCTACCTATTTGTGGCATAACAAATTATAGGAATACAATACATATAATGCTAGGGTATGCAAGTCCTGCCCTTTAAAAAATAGGACACGCTTAGAAGTTGGAATGCATGTGAAAAAATATGATTATGGTGAGCCTCACTTTCTTTTTTTTTAAAAGTATGAAATTTGTGTGCCCCTATAAGAGGTTCTTTGATCCATTATGATCGAATAAGCCCAACTTCTTTTAAATCAATGGGTTAAACGGTTAAACCCAACCAGAAATTGGACCAGAATTAGCATTCTCCACCAATGTATTGGTATTGGACTTGAAGAAGTTTACTTCCCTTCTCCAAATACAAATCCTTTAGGCCCATTGGGTTTCAATGAAACCCATGCTATATGCCTAGACAAGTTACAATCACTAAAGTGTAAAACCACGTCGTTTAACTCACAACCCCTAGTCACCTTATCTCCCTCTATAAACCCCAAAAATCTCATTTCTCTGAAGAGCGAGTTCGACTCAATCCTACAATGGCGACATTTACCCTCTCTCTCCTCCCCAAAACCCTAACCCCTCTTTCTCTTCACAAACTCTCCCCTTCCACTCCCACTCCCGCGACTCGTACCCACTTTGGCTACGCTCGCCCGCACTTAAAACCCTTCACGATAAATTCACGGCCGCCGATCAGAGCAGCAGCCGTTGATGGGGATTTTTCGACCAGGAGAGGCAGTGGCAGTAGCAGCAGCGAGCCCAGGGAGACCATCATGCTCCCGGGATGCGATTACAACCATTGGTTGATTGTGATGGAGTTCCCCAAGGACCCTGCGCCCACGAGGGAGCAGATGATTGATACTTACCTCAATACCCTCGCCACTGTCTTGGGCAGGTCTGTTCAATTTTATTGATTTTTCCCTTTCTATCGCCTTGTTTGTGTGATTTTCTGTTTGGTGGCTGAGAAAAACGGAGGAAGGTTAAAGAAAAGTGGAGGAGATACATCGTTTCTCGTTGCACTAGTGTCAGTTGAGTAGACGTATTTATTTTCTGGGTTTGAAATGGCTGTATTCTAAACTTTCAATCGGAGTTTAATGAGTTTGGTTGACGTTTGTTTGATTAGTGCTCTTTGTATGCGACTAAAATGCAATATATTAAAAACATTTACATTGGATATATATTTTTAGGAAGGAAGATGTTACTAAAATGATAAATGATTGGGTAGATGATAGGATTTTATTTGAAAATGATGATTTTGGATGTTATTTTCTGCTCTTAAATTATTTTGTGATTTGCAACTTGTAGAGTATTGTTCCTTTTTAGATTTTATTGGTCTTGTTGTCTTTTTGGCTTTAGTTGCTTTCCTAAATCGATGACACCAGCATTTTTGGTTTTCCTAAGGGAGAAAGATACATTAAATTGCTTTCACATTTCATTTTGAATCAACAATGATTATCCTTCGAGTTGAATATCATCTTAGTCATACCTATCAAAAATTTTATCTTAGTCATGGTCTTAAGATACAAATTGTAAATAGGGCTTTGGTAAATAATTAGTTTCTATGAACCCCTAGGGGTTGGCTCCAGTGGTAAAGGGACTTGGTCTTGGTGGTATGCTCCCTTTAGGTCTAAGGTTCGAGTCCTCTTGGGTGTACTTCCTGTATACTTGGGTATTGCCTTCTCTTATGAATAAATCTTCTTGATTACCTATCAAAAAGGTTCGAATCCTTTTGGGTGCAACAATTTCTAGGGGCCATCGGACTGGGGGAACTTCCCCTTGAATTACCCTAGGTTCACTTGCAGGAAACTCCTTGTCGAGGCCCTGTACACTCCTGGGATTAGTCAAGACTTTGTTCTCGGAAAACCGGTGCCAATAAAAGATAAAGAATGAAAATAATTATTTTCTATTATCGTCGGTAATTTTGTACCTGTACCTGTGGCATATGTATTTGACATTTTGTTCGTGTATCAGCATGGAAGAAGCGAAGAAGAATATGTATGCTTTCAGTACCACAACCTACACTGGCTTTCAGTGCACAGTTGATGAAGAAACATCTGAGAAATTTAAGGGTATCTACCAATGTCGAGCACTTGCTCATGTTAGCATTATGTGGATTTCTATGCTTGCTTTTTTGTATTATATCTTCAACTTCATCATTGTAGGATTGCCTGGGGTTCTATGGGTTTTGCCAGACTCGTACATTGATGTAAAAAACAAGGACTATGGAGGTGATTTATATGCTTGATTTCTGGACTTAGAAATAGTTTACTTTACTTATTATGCATCAATGATGCCATGATGACTTCTCCCTATTTGTTTTAACTTATTTATTTTCTTCTTTTAGGGGATAAATATATCAATGGAGAGATAATTCCTTGCAAGTACCCTACCTATCAACCAAAGCGCAGCGGATCAAAATATGAAAGTAGAAGGTATGAAAGACGGAGGGATGGCCCCCCTCCTGATAGGAGAAGACCCAGACAAGAGACCACTACTTCAGACTCAGCCTCTGGATGAGATGGTGAGATTTTCATGTGATAATATGCTTTTCTTTTCAATGATTCATTATTGTATTTTCCTTTTCTGTTATCTCCATGCAAGCTTCACCCTTATAGAAACATATTCTAATACTTGATTTGAATGCTCTCCCCAAATGTAATATTGATTATTTCATGGAATTATATTAGCATCTGCCACTGTTACACACAAAAACTCCCGTCATGGTTAGCAGTTTATAACTCACTTTATTTGATGCTGTTATTATTGCAGGTTTTTTATATTTGGTCTTAAAGTTCTTAGCCTGTTGGGTGTTGCTCTATGTCATTCTTCACCATGTATCTGTGAGCACTACAAGCATGGATAGTTCAACTTGAGATCAGAGAAACGCTGCTTATGAAGTGAATCTGGTCAGATGCATTGTTGATGCATTTTTTTGTAAGATCAACCAAGTAGCATCTCTCAAGGAATATGTACCTTTGATGCATGAGTATATTACATAAAAGTTTTTGCTAGCGAATCTGTTCTTAATTTGAATTTAATTATGTATGTAGAACTAGATTTGCATCATAAAGCACCTATATTACTTTTTCTTTTTTATCTGCACCTCGAATTTGGGTTAGATCTTAACCAGTAGAGTAAATTGACAATATTGGTAGTTGTTGGTAGTTTAGGGTGCAAGTTAAAATTGTTGGTGGTTTAAAGTGCAAGTTAAAACTCTTGGTCGATTGAGGTGCAATGTCAAAAAAAAAAAATCTAGTTGTGGGGTGAGAAGTGTAATACCTTACTTTCGTGATGTCAGTTTATATCAACAATTTTATATTACAGCTTAAAACAAATTGAAGCATGTCACGTTACTTTTTGCTAGTTGATTGATGATCATAAAGGTATCCGTGGCATCTCTTAAGGTTTAGTTCCTGCGTCAGACCCTAAGAGTTAGCCAAGACCGATCTGCAAGTTCGAGTGAGATCCATTCTTGCAATTGTTCAATGGTGTATTTTTCCTAACCTAATTGGGTATTTTCGAAGATTTAATAAAGATCAAGTCATTTTACATGGTAAACCCATAGACATGGTTGTCACTCACAATTCATATTTTAGATTCTGTGAATTATGGACTTAAGGCTATCAAATGCTGAGAATAGATACTAAAATAATCTTTATAGTTTACCTTTTGAACATATTGGTTTTAATTTTCTAATTTGTACTCACTATTCATGTTGAATAGATTGATCTTTTTATTCCTTGGATTTCAACTTTTTATCATTTTAGGTTTTTTTTTGGTTCGTAACAAGGGAAAATGCCATATTAACACTAATGACTGCTTCCCCTGCGTTCTTTCACATGCTATAAGTAACAAAATAAACAAGTTTAGAATTAGTGTGAAATGCTTAGTTGTTTACAGCCAACGCCTGGGTTTTGCGATCAAAGTATCACCTGGATGTTGTCATCTACGTGCTTCCTGGGTCTCCTCTAGTTATGCATAGGTTGTTCCTAGATGGTGATTGGGTTGCAGCCTAGATAGTGCGATCGAGGCATCACTTGAGTTAACTTGGTCGTGACTCGTGGTGCACATGCATTGCCTGGATGACTCCCAATGTTTGCTGCATGGGTCACGACTCACGCCAAGTACAGGTGGTACTATAATACCATAAGAAATTAGTAGGTTTGAATTTGATTTTAATGGATTCGGATCAAATAGGTTGACCTGTTAAGATACAATTTATAAATGAGTCAACCTACTTAATCTAAAATCAACATGTTTAAATTTTATTTCAAAATTACAATTTTTATTTTTTGTGTTTTCTCACAATTTTACCTTATTTTTGTGGCATGCATGAAAAAACACACTACACAAGGAGCTAAAAGCTCACAAATAGAATATGGAGAGCAATCTGTTTAAAAGACAAACCATAGGAATTATTTTGATACTAAAATCGTATAGAATTTTAGTCCTTCCATTAATACTTGAATTATATTAAGAAACCCCTAAAGGCTAAAAATATGAGTTGATTGCCTCTTTAAATGGACACTGATTTCTTTGTTACATTAGTTTTCTGTAGCCTTTGTTTCCCTTGTGGATTGCAACTTGATCGAGCCTTTTTCAGCTGGTACCGGTTGTAATAAAGGTCCCAGCTTTGGATCTCCTATCCTATGGTTAGTAATCAGGTCCGTTTATGGATGAGTCGATTTTTCTTTGCTTTTGTAATTGGACCACATTCAACTTGCACTGGCTCTATGAGTCTATAACCTAAAGCTCATTTGGGGATCTCCACGAGGCATGCAGGAATCTAGCTTTCTGATAACGTCCCACGCTTCCTTTCCCAAAAAGTTAGCTTCAAGCAAAATAAGCATGTTCTGAGTTCTTTTTCTTTGGGATCCTACATGATCTTTCACAAACTGGAATCTGTCCAAATGGCTGGCCACCTTACGATCGTAGGGCCAAAGACTCAAGAGCACCATACAATGGTACAAAGTTATCGGTTTGATCAACCCACAAATCCTCAAGTGACCAGTCTTAGCAATCTTTTTAAGCAACCATTATGAAATAGAGAATTTTAATAAGCGAAATTTCTCAGGATTCGTTTCCAGTCGCATCTCAATCTATTTTGGGATGTAGTGCTCCCAAAAGCAAACGTATCTTCAATCATGTGACTTTGAAATGCTTGTCCACTCTTTTAGACTAAAGGCCAAGAGATGGGCCACAACTTGTCGAACTTCAAGTATTGGCTATTGAATGTGAGAACCTGTATGGTTGGAATCGATAGGTGGGTGGGTACCTAGATAAGCTTTTTGTACCATTAGTGTGCATTCAATTATGAAGAAAAATTATTTTCATATTCATTGTTACTGTTAAGAGGATAAAGTGTCATGTCCTCTTTCTTCACCTCTTTCTGCTGAAAAAATTTCAAGCTTTTGATTGATTCAGAGAATCAGAATGGCCTACTACAGCTCCAGCTATTACGAGGATGATCTTGTTTATCAGTACAATCAAACCCCTTATGGTTCTGGCTATGATTCAACTCCAACACATAATTTCATGGCCTATTCTAGCTATGACTCCAGCAGCCACCAATTCTTTGAGCATAATTCAATCCCCTATTATGGTGCTTTTAACCCTCCTCATTCTACATCATCAATTGCATACTCTACCTCCACTTTCAGTGAACCCAGATTTATTGAGTATGATCCGAATCCTTACGGTGGTGGTTACAAATCTCCTCATACTCATTTTGTGATTTCATACTCTACAGCGGAGTTTAATGTACCTGAATTTGAAGATTATGATCCAACACCTTATGGTGGTGGTTATGATATTGCTGAAACCTATGGCAAGCCCCTCCCTGCTTCGGATGAAATTTGTTATCCACGATCGACGACGGATCCAAATGCCTTGTTTGTAGATGGTGTCACTCTTGGTTCCATCACACCGCCTAGTGAGAAAGAGGAAATTGATGGGCAAGCACTGAAACCTAGCCATGGAACAGAACAGTCCCTGAAGAATGAAGAAGAGCTGCAATTACATGGTGGCAGTGGCAAAGATCACGACAGCCACAAAGAGGAGCCTTATCAATACGACAATTCGATGCCTTCCCAACCTCCTCCAAGTGGTTATGGCTTGGAAGCCATGGATCTTTGTGAAAGTTTGTTTGGTTATTGGCCCTGTATCTCTCGTGAGAAAAGGAGATGTGATGGTCGAGAATGTGCTGCAGATGAAGGAAGCAACAGAGATCCGTGGAAGGGAACTGCAGATTATCTCTTTGGAAGCTCATATCCATATGGAGAAAGAAGGGATGTTGGAAGTAGCTATGGGGTTCCTAATTATGATTATGAAAGGCATTATCAGCAGCAGCCCCTTTACATGCAGGCTGAGTATAATGAGGATTCATGGCTGAATTAGCACTAACAGCTTTTTAAGATTACCCTTTCAGATAGGAGCCTATGCTCCATGTTAGTCATCTTAGGAAAATATTTGTAAATAAGTTGTTTTTCTTTTTTTTCTTTTTTCTAAATAACAATTGACTGAGAGATTCTAAATTGTAACTGATAAATAATGAACCTCATTGTTTTGTATGAGAACATCTTAATTTCTGGTTATCTACATTGGCTTATGCAGAGTAATTACTAGGTACTGCACATTCATTAGGGAGTTGGAATTATGCTATATACGGCCACATTCAGCCTGATCTATGGAGGTGTATTAAAACAAAGCAAATGGTATTAAGGGTAATGACGATTGCTTAACAAGTGGCATAGTTTGATTCTATTTGAAGTGGACTGATGATTATGTAACAAGTGGAATTATAGTATCAAGAATAATTCTATTTAAAAGAATTTACACCACACACCATCTACGTTGCATAATTTAATTTGGAAGATAAATTTTAAAATTTGAATTTTACAAATCAAATTATATCATGTAGATGGTGTGCGGTGTAGAGGTCTTCAAACAATACTATCTAACAATGGATTTGATGGGTACTTCTTTCATAATGCTCCCTCACACATCAGCATCATCATCTTCTAAACAATTTTCCCCAGTGTAAAGCTCATCATGTCAAGTAATACAAATGTGTGTAAGCACGCCATCCTTTGTAAACACACGTTGAAAAGTATGTATAAGCAAAAGAAAAGACAAATTCCATGTGGTTTGAGCTTACACACGTTGAAAATTTATAAGAAAAAACAAAAGACATTCCGTATGCTTTGAGATTTTTAGATTATAAGAACCCTGTTTGCTAATTTGTAATTTTCGGCTCTAGAAATCTAATCTCTCTGATCTGTTAGCCATTTCATTAAGAGAAATGTTTGTAATTAATTATATTCTTTTGCAAAAAAAAAAGTAATTATCTTTCTTATTTTAATGATATTTATTTCATTAAATTCATACAAAAATTATATAAAATTAGAACAATACTACTCAATATTACTCCTCCTTTTGTGTACAAAAGTCCCCCCAACTCATCTCATCTAATCATTACAAATTTTTTAAATTTTCACACAAAATATAATAAACAATTCAACTTTTTCGAATACCAAAATAATAATAATATTTTAATAATATTTTATTTAACTTTCAATTTTTATCTCAACTCATCTCATCTCAACTCACTATCCAAATCTCCTTAAAAGAGTTGGAAGTCCAACCTTCAAGGCTGGTGGCCGTAGCTACCATATCAATCTAATTATCTATTTTAATTTTTTTTCTCTTACTAAATGTGTGGTGTATAGACAATAAATAGAAGAATTTAATTAGTTTAGGAAGAATAAATAAAAAAAAAAGTTGAAAAAAATAAAAAAATAAAAAATAAAAAATAAAAATAAGTGTTGTGTCTAGTGTATGTTGTATAAGGATGATGAGTAACAAAACCTTTTTGGGTAAATTCATTCATATGCCCTTGGAGTTTGTCCAAATTACAAAATGGCCATTGTGGTGTTAAAAAAGAAATGGGAAATTGATTTCTATGGTAAACCTTAGGGGTGGGCAAAACTTCAGCGACTCCGACATCTGCTCCGACTTTGATTTTGATTGAGTCGGAGTCGGAGTCAGAGTTGGAGTTTAGAATTGGATGAGACTCTGGAGTACCGCTTCGATTAATATAGTACATATATTTTATATTGTAATATATGTGATAGATGGTTGAGTAGCCTAATGGTTGGGATATAAATTTTTAAACCCTAGATACGCATTCGAACTCCCACAAGACCGAATTCTTCTTTTTTTTTTTAATTACTTTCTTAAACGATATCAATTTTCTCTCATATATATATATTCATCATTTTCTTTTCACTAACACTAACCCCTCATGTCTTCCTACTCAGCCTCTTCCTCACCATTTCTGTCTTCAAGGACATCCTTGACAGTAGTTTCATTTCAACAAAGTCTCTCAAGAGACGAGTAAAGCCTCGATCAAGAGAAATGGTTTTTTATTTATTTTTTATTTAGACAAAAGCTTCATTTTCTCTCTTCCACTTATCTTCCTTTTCGATCTCGTCTCCGCCCACTCTAGAGCTCATCGTTGTCATGAAACTTCCTTTTCAATCCGTCCCTTGATGTTGTTTGGATGCTAGAAAAGCCTTTTCGATTTGTCCCTTGATCTCGTCTTTGATGTTGTTTGGATGTTGTTTTTTGATTTGTTTATTTTATTTTGTATGCTTTGTATTGTTTGGAATCTTTGGATGTTGTTTGAATGCTAGGAAAGTGGTAAAAAAAGTTGAAAAAGAAAACCTAGATCCGAGTTCGGCTCCGACTCCGACTCTGACTCTGGCAACTCCGATCAGAGTCAGAATCCTCTCCTATTCGAAGTTAGAGTCGGAGCTCAACTTGGCCTCCGACTTTGGTCAGAGTTGGGCATTTCGACTCTGTCGGAGTCTAAGTCCACCCTTAGTAAACCTCACATAGTTCCGACGTCCGACCTTAAATCATCAAAACAAATTACTAATAAGAACTCACTCGCCATGCTAGCACCAATTGCAAGCAAATTAAGACTATTTTATTACCTTTAGAATAACTCATAATCTTGAATAATTTGATATTTAGACTCTATTTTTTGATTGCTCGAATAACATTAAATACAATTAAATACAATTATGAAGACAAATATACCATCGCTTGATATTACTTCATTAGATTCAATATTGTAGAGTATACACTGTCAAAGATCCTTTTAAAAATTAAAGGTAGATATTAAAATATTTAACACTTACAATTGTTAAGATAAATATAAATAATTAAATCTACATCTTCCCATTAGTTTAACCTTTTGGGATAAGTGATAATTTTATATGGTATCAAAACAGATGTTTTGAATTCGAACTCTAATTCTACAGTCTACTCAATTAGTTAAATATTTTATGTGTTAGTCCAACTTATTAAAGGGGTATTAATAGAAATATAAATAATTAAATATATCTATTTTTATTATCTTAAACTTTTAGAATAAGTGATGATTTTAAAACAATGTCCTTGTGTCGGTAGCAAGTGGATACCTTCCTAGGTGCAAAGTGAATTGTAGGTCATCCTAACCCAAGAGGAGTGGCACTAGACCACCCTACAACCAACATGAGATCCCCCTATAGATAGGAAGGAGGCAATTCTTGAACCCCAAGGTGACGAGGAACTTCATTTGTTCTTATAATTTCATAGTTATCCTTTTTGTTAAGAATATTTTAAGAATTTATTTTTTTATTAATTACTTGTACACTGTTGCAATTGGTCCTCGTCTAAGAGCACTCATATTGGCTTCCCTATATTATTTGCCAAATTTTAGTCAAAAACACATCCAATTCTCTATTTTTTTTTCTCTATTCTATTAAAATAATAATTTCTTCTCAATGTTTTTTAAATAAGAGTTATTTATCTTCACCGTGTTCTCAACTATTAATATCTAACGATTATTTTTAAAAATATTTAATTTTTTTTCACAAACGATAATATTTTCAATTTTTATCATTCTCTATTAATATGAGGACCCTTCCATTGCAAGGGGACATGTCACCAATGGAGTTGAGTGGAAAGAAAGAAAAGATGAAGAACACTCCATTGATGCAGCAAAAAAAAAAAAAAAAATTATTGCAAATGCTGTAAAGTGCAACTAATTGGGCAAGCAACTACCTTGTGGACTTCTTCGTAGATGTGTCTCCAGAGCGAGGTGAAGATGAGTGTCTCGTCCCATGGTAGGCGAGCTAGAAAAATTGCCCACCACGCAGGTGAGAATGTGGAGCTGAAGAGGCCAATGGCTATGATGAGACAAGAGCTACTGACCCTGGATGAGCAACGGCCTAGGAGAAGGCAGATCAAGCATGAGAGCTTTCCGAAACAACAAGAAAGATGCTCAAAAGAGTGGCAGTGTCGTACGAAAAGACCACACTCAACTGAAGGTTCACATCCAAAGTGAGTTTGCTAGAAGGATTACGACTCGCAAAGTCATATCATCTGAACCCAAGGTATGACCCAACGTCATGTGGAAGAACCTCATGCAAGGATGGACTGAGGAGTTGGCAGACAGTATGGAACTGTGGATCATGCCTTGGCCATCTATCTCTGGCATCCTGCAGTATGGTAGTCGAGGCCAAAGAACTCTTATTCAAGCGTGCTTGGAGTTAGAGATGTGTAAGAAAGACATCTAACAGTCTCACCTTGAACATTGTGACAAAATCTTGCTTTTAAGATTTTAGACACTTGCGATCTCATGTAGCCAAAAGCTGCAAGGGAACAAGGAAGGGAACGACACGACTGAGTAGCAAGCCCAACGTTGTGAGGTAGGTTAGCATCTAAGATAGGACTAGGGAATGTAGGGTGAATGTTGTTTATAAGAGGCATTCACATTTTTGTAAACTCCCGCCTTTATGACATAAATAAATATAGTTTGGAGCATTAAGTTTATTTGATGTTCATTTACTATCTTATGAGGCTTTGAATGTGTTTGACTGTTTTCTTGTTGATCCATGATTTCTGGAGTGTATGTATCTATATCTATGTGTGAATATGTGTACTGTGCATCAATCTTCATGGGACAAGATGGAGTTCCTTGTGCCCATTCCTACGAGGCGTCACCACGAGCTTCAAATGGATTAAGGGATTCTCCATGAGTGATTGGAGTGGGACAATATCGTGTTTGGCCTCACCTGATGGGCGGAATGTAGAATCCCCCAATACATCATGTGATCGAGTTGGTTGGCTCGGTAGATGTTTCCCCAGTGCAACATGTTGTCACTGTGTGAGAGTTGACCTGTGTTAGGTTACAAGAGAGCTAATTTGCACTAGGCTGGACAGGTAGAAGGGATTTTCCCGATTCTGACGGTGGATCACCCAATCCCCTATTTGCCCATCAGGCGACGTATCTCTGTGTGACAAATATCTATATGATGAGTATCTGAGTGATGACAATTGTGACTTTGGACCCAATATGATGCTATTGATTTGATCTATAGGAGCTAAGGGTGATTCATAGCCTAAATAGTACTCATGCTTTAAAGTACATTGCATAAGAGGGAAACTCCTCAGATGGTGATTCTTCGCTATATTTTACTAACCCATGTGTCTATGTCCCAGAGAGTTTCGCCAAAGCATACATACATGTAACCTTTTGCTATTTACATGTTTATTGCATCTTCAAGAGCATTATCTCTCATTAGTAGTTTTAGTCATGGCTGCCTGATCGACCTATGGTTTCGCTCTCAGAACCACAAACTTTAGTGCATAGTTAGGACCAAAATTGACACCGATGAGGAAGAGCCAACTCCGCCCGAACCTTGAAGACAGAGGCTTGTCTCTGTTGTAGGCGCCATGCATTATTTTGAGTTATACTTAACTTTTGGAAATGGGCAACTGCTGCATTCGATTTGCCGCCTATTAGGCAATGAACACAAAATTTTGGGTTATATTTAACTCTAAGATTGATGTTGATAAGGAATGACAATAATGTTATTTTTAAATGTGTTTTAGACTCTAATACTGTAAAGTCTAGTTACCGGCTAAACATTTTTCTTTTCCTTTGTGATCTTAAACCCTTATCCCACTTATCCCACACTTGCTCTTCCATCCAGATGAGGCGCGCTTGATCCAATCGAAATCTGGGTGTTGACCGCTTAACTGACACCCTTAGCATCATGAATCCTCATCGGAATTTTTACACGAGAGATGGGGCACCATTAATACAATTAATGGTAAACTCATTTTGAAATGATAATAAAAACGTAACATCAAAGATAAAAACATAAACAACAGCAAAAAGTTTTAAAATAGTTTAAAAAAAGACAGAACAACTATAATCAGGAAGAAAACGTTTAAAAAGAAGCTCCCTAAAATTGAGAAGCTACTGTTGCAGTAGTTAAGCTTGTTCTTTCAAATACAGAGCTGGATGCAACAAGATTTTAACTCCTTTATTCAAATTTTGCCTAAACAATCTTTATCTAAAGGGTTGGATGCTGATGTTCTAACTAGCGGGTGCAATCTCACTATCTTTCTTCAATAAATTAAGAGAAGTAAGTCTCGTAAAATTTAATACATTACATTACATAGAATTCTTTGTATAAAATTTCCAATTTTCGTAAATTAACGGACGGCACAAATTTTACTTTTCCGGATGTTCGATCACAGGACCAGTCTCCAATGGATAAGATTTCTTCACATGCTTCACTTCATTTTTATTTTCACCCTTTTCGTTTCAAGACCTATCAAAGTACGGACCAAGACAAGATGAATAAATTCGATTGAACAAAGGTAAGAAATGTCGTGGGGAAGCAGAACAGTTAAAAAAGGAAACAGATCAGTCAGAGAAGTGGTTGTCGATAGCATGTCTAACTAATCTACAATATTGTTTATTTTTTTATTGGAAATATAATATCGTTTATTGATTAAGATAAAAGTGCCTTTTTTATTTAACAAAATTAAAATAATAATATTTGATGGTTTCTTTTAGTATCGGCATGCCCGCAATTTCAGGAGTTTGTAACTGTATGACTATTTAAATACTTGAAAATCGTAACTGAATTATAGAACATGACTACTTCCTTTTTTATTTTTACATTGATATATATCACTATTAAAAAATAGTTTTCTATAGAATTATAGATTTATGGACTTTTTTTTTAAATGAGTTTACGAGATTTAAATACTATAAAATTGCAAATATCATATATATATATTGTGCAACTCATTATATTATCAAGAGTCTTTGACATGATTGACATAACTCTCAACCTTCAAAATGGAGATCTCCAGTTCGAAACCCCCTCATTCAAAAAAAAAAAAAAAAACTTATACCATTATATTTCCATTTTTTTTTTAAATTTTGGTCTCACCATGATAAAACAGTACCTCCAAATTATAATTTAATTCGTACCTTAATTAATCCAATTTTCAATTTCGAGTAAAACCATCCATTAATTGATGGCTTGGTGTAATAAATTAGTTTTTTTAATCATTGAATGCATTAAAACATATGATAATACAAGAAGAGGGTGGGAAGCCTCAAAAGAAAGCTATCATGCAAATAATGTGGTGCATAAAAGGAAAATAAAAACTCAGCCAATGAATTAAAAAATCTGCGTTCATGTTTCTCAATAAGAAAAATGTTAATTTGCTCCCTTGGTTTGATCTAGGGGTAGCAAATCGTATTTTCGGATCGTGTTCATATTATGTCAAGTCATAAACATTCTAATATATAGGTCAATCCCAATCCGACCAAGCTAAATGTATCAAATCTTAACTTGACCCATTTAGATAAGAGGTTATGTCGTGTCATCAGTTTTGATCCTCAATAAATTAGAATAAATTAATATGACACGACTCATTTAAACTCATTTCATATAAATGGGTTGAACTAACATGCATAACCCATTTGACCTAATTAACATAATTTTACAACAAATTTAAAATATATATTTATTAACAGCCACAATATTTTAAAAAAAATAAGATTACATATTAACAAAAAATATCAATATTTTTTAAATTTTAACATATAATAAAAGAAATATTACAAATCCTACAATACCAAATATGCGCATAGATATAGAATTACAATCTCAATAATAAAAACATAAATATACTGAGAAACACCAATATTACAACTCAACAATAATAAAATTGTAATTTTGAAATAAAATCTAAACAGGTCAAAACAAGTTGATTTCGGGTTAAGCGGATTGATCGGTTTATAAATCGTATATTAACGGGTCAACTCATTTTGACCCGAACACTTTAACAACAAACCTAATCCCGTTAACTTCGTGTCGTGTTCGTATTGGATTTATGGATCATGTCACATATTGTCATTCCTAGTTTGATCATTAGTACATTTAATTTTTTTTTTAAATGCTTAAAAAAGTTACTACTTGTAAATTTGTATATTTTTTTAGATGTTTAAAGATGCTAAAATGTTTGGAAAAAAAAAAAATGAGATTGCACTAGCGGGCAAGTGGAATAGTAAAAACAAGCAACAACGTCCATCAAATACATTGAGTTACAATCGTGAACTGCAACCAATTATAAGGAGCATTGAGTCAGCATTGCCTAAGCTCCATGCACAACTTTTGTTGTTTGCCCAAAATTGAAGATCATAGGCAGTGATGCCCAAGGAGGGGTGTTTATTAGTTGATGAAACTTCATATGCGGTAAATCAAACTTTTTGTCCCTAAAAAGGAAAAGACAAACAACAATTATGTAAAAGGAAATCTAAACTCAAGGCTAGGAAAGGAAGTAGAGAGGAGGGATGTAACACCCCGTATTTTAGTGTATTTTTAATGAATGATTATTTTAATTGATTTAAGGATTTGTATCTTGTTTTAAAATTATGGGAGTTTTTAAATATTATTTTATAATATTTTAAGTTGTGAAAATTAGTTTCTTATGTGTTTTCTCAGTATTATTTATTGTTTTGTATTTAAAGTGATCTTTAATTTAAATTGGGTTGTTTTTAGAATTTAAAATTATTTATTTTATATGTTTTCTTGATATTAATTATTGTTGTGCATTTAAATTGATATTTAATTTAAATTAGTTAGATTATGAGTTTAAAATTATTATTGTTTTAATTAAGCATTTCACTACGTTTGAATTATTTTATTTAACTAGTAGTTTTAAAATCTTCTTCGTTGGATCATTTCGAAACCCAAGATGAAGTCTAGATCTCTCTTTTTCCCTTCTCTTTTCTCCTTTCCTCTCTTTTTCTTTCTTTCTCCTGCTTTTTCCCCGCATGCCCGACGCCCTCTCTCTCTTCTCTCTCTTCTCTCTCACGTCCGAGCGGACTCACCGCCGTGCACGACACCACCGGCACCATTGGCTTCCCCGTGCGTCGGCGACCTTACCCACCCAATATCTGGCCGGCTAACGCCGCCGTTAGCCGCCACGAGCCGCTTGAACCCGCAGTCGTTTTTCCTCCGTTTCGCCGCCGTCCGGCCACCATTGGCCACCATTTCTTCACCACTCCTTCACCGGCCCTCTAGCAACCCAATGGACCCAAACCCAGCCCCGATCCGTCGCCGGAGTTGCCCATGCGAGCTCCACTTTCGATTTGACATTCTTGGCCGTGAACCACCCATTTCGGCCACCACCCACAGCCAAAGGCCACCACCATTAGCTTCACCACTCCCATAGGCCCTACCCTATCGTTCCCAAGTCTTCGTTTGACCCTGTGTGAAATTTGGATTTCACTGTGTTTCGGCCACAGTGTTTTTACACTGTGTAGTTGCTGGTTTGGTGCTTTCCAGCTCTCTCGTGATCCTCCGAAAATATTTTATAGCGCTGTAAGTATTTCCTAAACAATCTTTTGAGATTTAAATATATTTCTGCTCTAATTATTTATACTGTGATCTGGTGGGTACCGGACTGAGTCCGAGGAGAATTCGGGAGTGGATGGATTGAGGACGGAGAAGTTATGCTTTGGTTATGTTGGGTTTTGATTGGTTGTTGGTTGTGGTTATTGTGAGTTGGTACATTGCATATTGCACGCATGTTCATGTTTGTAAAATGAAAACTGGGTTTTCGTGTAATTGCATTCATGATCATGTGGTTATTTTGAAAACTGGGTTTTCATGAGGAAATGGATTTTTGGGTGCGTGTGTATCACGACCCCAAGCCGAGATGGGGCATTATCTCGGTGGACCTCCTCTGGTCACTTGGGAGCGGAATATACTGAGTGACGTCCCCTGGGTTGTCGCCGGGCGACAACGGGATCGGACGTTGGACGTGCCGACTCCGTGGCCCTTCTGCTGGCGGGGCTAGAGGATGACCTGGCCACGAACGCACTGGGTGCGGAACTGGGCATTGCTCGTAAATTAGTCAGGACGTGCGGATGGTCCATAAGGGAGACCATGGTGCATATGAATTAATGGATAAATGGAAAAATGGTTGTTTTCTGGGAAAATAACGTGAGTTGATTTTGTGTGTCATTTTCTGGGAAAATGACGGATTAATGTTTTTGGGCCAAAACGTGATTTTTGGCGTTTGTTGCATTTATTGCATACTGCATCATGGGCATACATGATTAGTTGCTTAAATATGTTTCTATTTCAGGATTGGTTAGGTTATAACTTACCTGTGGTACCATTTAATGGTACTGCAGATTTTGATTATGATGATGCAGGTGCCGAGCCTGAGGATTTGGCTCCGCCGGAGGAGTGATCTGGGATCACTCGGGTTATGTTTCTATTTTCTGCTTTTGTATATTTTATGGGACATTTGATTTATGTTTTAAACGCTTTGTATTTGGATATCTGTATTAAACTAAAATTCTGGTACTAGAGACTTAATTATTATTATCCGCTGCGTATTTTATTGTGTACTGTTTATTTGTTGTACACACTTGGCACTTGTTCGTTGGGATGTGTGACCGTGTGTCATCATCCTGACGTCACGATTTCCAAGGCTTTTTGTACGTGGGAGTCCGGGCGTCACAAGGGAGATGCTTGTGCACCTCTCTTCCGTCCCATATGAAGTTTTAGAGATATTTCTTCAAGGTTAATCAGTTTGGATTGAGAGGAGTTCTCAAGCCATCTCATCTCATCTCATCATATCTCATACTTCTAATTTTCAACTAAAATAAAATAAATAATTCAACCTTTTCAAATTTTAAAATAATAATAATATTAAAAAATAATATTTTAATAATATTTTATTCAACTTTCATCTCAACTTATCTCATTTCAACTCACCATCTAAACCTAACTTGAGAGTTATGCTATCTATAAGTGTAAACGTAGTACATATTGTGTAACTTATTATATTATAATCATAAAGATGTCAAAATAAATTATTTTCTATGTTAACTTATGGGATGGCTTTTCCTTGGTGATGGCTTTTTCCGTGTTCCTTGGCCAAGGCACAAGTAATTTCGTAGAGTACATGGCTCTCCTTCATGGGGTCCGTATGCTCAGGAGTTTGGGCATCACAAGGGCTGAAATTGAAATGGATTTGTTAGTTGTGATAAATTGGATAAAGTCCTCGAGTTATGGAGTCTGGTACCTTGAAGAGTACTGGGATGAGATTCTGGAATTACTGAAGCACCTACAATTTTCTATCAGCCATATATTTAGACAAGAAAATGCTCCTGCAGACTTTTTGGCTCGTTTGGGTTCTAGTGGTTGCTTGTCTAACTGGGACTCTTTCACTAAGCTTCCGCTTGCTTTAAAGGGACTGATTTGCATGGATAAGTTAGACTTTCCATATATTAGACTTTTTGGTTAGGCTGTATATGCTCTGTCCTACTCCTCCGTTGTGGATGGTTTCTTGTCTTACTCTATTTTGTTAGCCATGTATACATTCTGTTTGCTTGTATAGTCTTGGTCTATAACTTGGCTCTTTTGCTTGATGTACTTTTGGTTTCCTCCACCTAAAAGTGAGGTTTTATATTAAAGGACCCCGTTAGGGGATCTGAAAAAAAAAAAAAAATGCTTCTACGACATAACTTGACTTGAAAGATAAATTTTAAATGATATAGATAATGTGCTAGATCTACACACGAGCTAAAAAATAAAATAACTAACTTATGTAATAGACTTTCATATTAATAATCTAGTTAATGCATTAATAAGTGGGCTTAGAAACAATGTTAGTGTGTGAGATGCAATAGGGGACTTTTGGATATATAGTACATTATTTTGTTTCACCATGTTATGCACACCAAAATCCAAATGGAATGGCGCATTCCCTTTCTAGGTGGACAGCACAAGCTAGTTGGACTCATTCTAATTTGGTGTACAGTGATGATATCATTAAGGCTGCTTCTTTATAATGATTAGATTAATCTCCACTACAAAAGAAATAGTGTATCAATTTTTTTGGGAACCATATGTTTGAATGAAAATAGTTTCTTCAACCTCTCTTTCCCTTATCTTATTTCCTTCCAGTTTTAACTTATTTTTCAAAATCTTTCAGTGTTGGGGTAAAGTTTCAAGCCTCGTAGTTTTCACCATGAGATGAGATGAGCACCTTCCCTTCTTGTATTTTTCTGACCATCTTACTGTGTAGCTGTTTCGACATATCACATGGGATTCCCCTTTAGCCCTTCCTTTTTTCATGCACGGCCAACAGTACTCTGCTTCGAAACCAAATGTCTCACACCAAACCAGCAAGTTCCTGGCTTTATTTCTGTACTCTCTTTTTCCTTTCTTCAGAAGCAATTAAATTTACAATTTCAGTCTAGTATGACTAAATTGCCCTTCTATTACACCTTTTAGTTTTGATACTTATAATTCAGTGTGAAGATATTACTCAACTAATTACAGTAATAAAAAATAATCCAAACACATTATTTATGAAAAATATTCTAATTACAAAGGGATTATATAAAAATAATCTCACAAACTGATGTGACTTTATGAGATTCGTCAGATTATAAAATTACTTTTATTATAAAGTAAATCTAACGGATCAGATGAAATCACGTTAATTTGTAAGATTATTTTTATATAATTCGTTTGTGAATATAACAGTAATTATTATTTATTAGTTGATGTGACACACTTTTTCATTAATTAATAATGTGTTCAGTATGTCAATAATTAAACTTCCAGATAAAACTTTCCTTTGTTTCCATGACTGGAACATGTTGTCCCAAGAGAGTTGTGTTTCCCTGATGACGGTTCATCCCAATGCCAACACCCAAGACAACCCACCTTTTTACTCCTTTGTTGGCATGGTGCCCTCTCAAGTTTTAGAACATTGTTCTTCAAGAGGAGTTATCTACTGATTGAAGTATTTATTTTTCTCAAAGCCCTTGTACTTCCAATAAATTTGATCCATTCAAATCCCGGCTAGAAAGGTCTTCTCACTAATCAAAACATTAATTTTCTCAAAACATTCCTCATAACTCGAAAATAAATCAAAGGTAATTTGGTGTTGATATGTCATGCCAAAACATAATATAGACAGTCTATTCTGGCCCCCACTTGGCATGATAACCTAAAACCACTCTTAAAAATAACTAAACCTAAAGCCTACTCCAAAATCCCAGCTCTGTGACAAATTTCAGTGTTAGACAGACATGTCTTTCCTAACTCTCTTTCTTCTCCTCCTACTCCCTCTCACGGCAATCTCTTCCATCCACGATCTCCTCCAGAGCCAAGGCCTTCCGGCGGGGCTCTTCCCAGAAAGCGTGAAAACATACAGTCTTGACCAATCGGGTCGGCTGGAGGTACATCTGGACCAGCCATGCTTGGCCAAGTTTGAGACCAGAGTGTACTTTGACAGCGTTGTCCGGGCTAACCTCAGTTTTGGTGGGCTTAAAGGGTTGGAGGGTCTGTCCCAGGAAGAACTCTTTCTATGGCTGCCGGTGAAGGATATCATAGTGAACGATCCCTCTTCAGGGCTCATTTTGTTTGACATCGGTGTTGCTCATAAACAGCTCTCTCTCTCTCTCTTTGAAGACCCTCCAGTGTGTAAATCTCAAGGTAACCGCTTTCTCTCTGATTTTGATTTGGTTTCCGATCTCTGATTGATCCTGGGTCTGGGTTCTTTATTGTTGGGGCAATCTTCTTCTGGGTTTCTTGATCTGCTCTCTCCTCTGTTACGTTGTTATTCCATTTTGTCTCTCTGAATCGGTGATTCCGTTCTGAAAACTTTCTACAATTGAGGATCTGACATTGAATTTGGAGTGCAGGCATGATATTGAAGAAGGATGGGAGAAACAAGAACAAGATGGCTTTTCAAGTTCAGAGATGATCGAAACTCTTTCATATGAGAGATCATGTCCATTTCTTTTTGTTTGTTTTTCTTTTCCCAGCAAAGAAAATTTGGAGTAAAGTTTACCGATAATGTCAGAGCTGTAAAAATTGAGAACTGAGTGTAATATTTTGGAATTTAAAAGCAAAAATTTCCGAACTCTTAGGTGGATCGTGTTTGTCACTTACCTTCTTATCTGTAAGGCGTGTTATGGCCCCTAAACCTGTGATTTTGGTTGGTGGTTGTGATGAATGTGTATGTAGTTTTGCAATTCGGAAATGAAGATCGGCTGCATTAATCTTTTTTGCAAAAATTGGGAACCAAAACCAAATTCTTATAACAGCAGCTTGCGGCATGTGGTTTTTAATAGCCAAACATCTTCAAAAACATTATTACAAAGAGATGTGGCTTAGCAGGGAGGTATATCTATCACCATGGAAACGGGGAAAGAGGATAAAGGGCAAAGAGATGGGAATGTTTCCCCCGTATTGGAGAGGAGCAGAACTCTTTTGCTAATTCTGCACACATTTGCAAATCTTTTGTGGGGGTGATTCCAATACAAGTTGTAGAGTATATTGATGATGACCGGAATGGTGGGTGGAGTCGATGAACTTTTGTTGCGGCAAAGAGAGCAACCGGGGGGGTCTGAGGCTTTACCCAAGGAGGAGGTGCAGTGGTTAGACAAATTTTTACCCAAGGGTAGAGAGTTTTCCTTCCTGAGTCCCGACAAAAAACTTAATGATTGTGAGGGGATATCGTAATTTACCTCCAGGCAGGGAGCCTGCAAATTCTCATCACACAATTTCTATTGGAGGATAGAATAATTATATTTGAAAGACTGTAAATCACATACTATTTATGTAATATAATTAATAAAATATAAATTGATTCATAAAATAAATATAAGTTGAAAAAACATTAAAAAAATACGAACTTGAGTTGAGAAACAGGCAAAACGAAAGAAAGAAAAAAAGACCCAAAGAAATTATTAAGAATAATGAGATTTAAAAAAGAGAGAATGATGAGACATATAATTACAAAAAAAATTAAAATTTTATAAATTCGTTTTAGGTTTTAAAATTATATGAATGCCGTTTAATTTACAAAATGCCATCTCAAGTCAAGAAAATTACAAAATTTTCATTAAAATAGTCCGAAATGAAATATAGTCTAGAATGCAAACTTTGTCCAAAATGACCGAAATTGATTGGAATGGCTGTAGCGAACTGAAACGGGCCGGAATTTAGAACAAAATGGAATGAGGTTGTATAATATACTGGGTCTTATACTGAAATAGAAAATTCTAACTTTTCTTGCCAAAACTGAATGGAATCAAAACTACAGGTGATTCTTCCAAACCTATGTACGTTCACGACTCATTTTTGCTAGGGGTGTGCATTCGGACCGGATTTATTCCGTGTCCAGTCCGAAACCCGAAAATTCAAATGATTCTATAGGCGGTTAGACACGAGTAGGTAGAATATTTTTCTACCCACCCAGATCCAGTTACGGATCATCCAGTTATTTAACTGGTTATCTGTAACTGAGTATTTTTTTTAAAACATAATTTTTGTTTTAAAACGATGTCGTTTTTGTACATGCAAAACGACATATACAAAAACCAGAGTTAAAAAAAAAATTAGAGTTAAAACTGAATACAGGTTATAATCTGGATATCCAATTCTAAAACTGGATACTCGCCCAGTTTTGAAATCCGGATCCGGATATCCCATATCGGGATGCACTCCCCTAATTTTTGCTATAAGTTGTCTCTTGACTCTAAAGGTTACACGGGGAACACCGTGCGCGCGATATGTTGTTTCTTGTAGTCTAGGTAACATCCAAATTAAGCTAGGATAGCCAAAAGCATAAAACTAGAGGAGCTAGAGAAGTTTAGGGAACTTTAGGTCCTTCTGCAGTTTGACATGATCCGAATCAATTTTTCCATGTATTGACCATAAGAAATTGAAAGCGTCAATTGGACAAGAGCTCTCCCTCCACAGGATTTGAGAATTAAAAATGGGCATGCAGTTGAAGAAGATGTGTTCCAGAGTTTCATCTCCTGTTCACATATGAGACGTCACAATGTATTTTCTGGATCTAAAGTTTGCAGAAGTCATAAGAACCGTTATAAAGTAGGGGCCGGGGAAAAAGTTAATGCAGGGAATTTGACATAGATATGGAGATATGTCTGCTTGGCCTTTCATGCGCGCTTGCAAGTTGAAGACAGAAAAGGGAAGCCGTGATCTATGACTTATTACATGCACATTCACATTATTATTAGCATGCTTACTAATTAAGTTTTCATTGATCTCTGCTTTGATTTCTTCCATCTTACCCCACACCATTACTGTATTAGAACATGATATATATGTAGTTGATTTTGAAGTTTTATATAAATATATAAATATATATATATTTGGGTGACCATTGATATCGACTTCTCAAACCACAAACTATTTTTCCCACTAAATGCAATTCTTGAATGGCATATGAGCTTGAAAGCCGTGTATCTCATTCTCTCCGCATGTTGCAGACTATTTCATAGAAATTAATTTTAGTTTCATATTTTAATGATTTTTCTATTTAAATATTCCCGATCTCTGACCAAAAAGCTAGCATGGACAAAGTTCTATATTTATGATGTTGTGTGAATTGGTAAGCCATCCTTTTTCCACAAGTACTGTACAGTTGGCATATGATCATTGTAGCTTATAAACTTGTACGTGGAGTTTAGATACTGTTCTGTGGGTTCTGTGTGACTATTCACTTTTTTCGTGGCCGTAAACCAACCAACTTTTGGCCTTTTTTTTTTCCTCCGCCGCTCAAAAAGTTTCAAAAAATAATAAATGCTCATATTTATGATTTTTTCACATTTATCCCTACAATTTTTTGTTGTTGTTGTAATGTCGTTTCTCTATGAATCTTTTGTTTTCCCTTTTATGTATATTTCAAAAAATTATTTGAAAACAAACATTGTTAACATCTAAAAATAGCACAATAGGTCGTAAGGGGAGAAAAAATCATTTCCAGCCCGCTGAGACTATTCGGGCCTTGATTGATGTTATGTGGAGACCTTGGCGGTGGTCCAGTGTGGCTGTATGATATTTGTGCTTTCATCCATGACAATGAACAGTAAATATATACAGACCAGGAAAATAAATGGGAGACACACAAATTTACGTGGTTCGACGTAAAGCCTATGTCCACGGGAGTTTTGGAGAAGGGAGAATCCACTATAATATGAATGATTTACAACCTATGGTCTCTCATTCTCGTTGTACAGTGGAGATCAAAGCTCTATCTTTTGGGGAGCTCTTTTCATTAGAGTCTCTGTCGTGAGGTTGAAGAAGGTGAAGAAAAAGAACTTGAAGAAGTTCCCTTTATCCTCTGCTCCTCCCTTGCTTTATGTCTCATCTTCTCTTCGTTACGTCACATGTTTATTTTTTCCTTGACACATTTTCCTTCCTCAACCTTTGTCCCCTCCTTCACTCTTCTTCATCTCTCCTTCTATTGTCTTCTAGTGAGGGTCCTTTGATGGGTTGAGCTCTTCATTTGCATCTGAGATATTTTATCCTCTCTAGTTGCCCGTGGTTCTTACGGCCAACTCGCTCCAAATGAAGGCCTTGGGAATCATCAAGATAAAATATGCGGCTGAGGTAGTTTGTAGAAATTTGTAAAAAAAAAAAAAAAAAAAATCGAGACTGGATCACTTGCTTTTTTCTTGAGTTAGGCGATAAAGATTTCCAAGCGCGAGACGAGGCGAGAGGTATAGGCTCGATTACGTAAGGTGTGAGCGTGAAGCTCGACTTTCGTGTGCACGAGTGTGGACGTGCAATCAAGTGACTTGCTCGCCTATTCGAGCGCCTGGGAGGCTGAGCAGTCCCTGACCTTTCTCGTTTGTTGACTTTTTATGAAAATAGTGATAAATCGGATAGCCGAAGATTGGATCTGCTTCTCTGACGTGATGGAGGTCGAGCAGTTCGTAAGATTGGACTCTCTTTTTTGTTCTGGCGGAGGCTGAGTAGTGTGTGAGACTGGACCCACTTCATTCACCCTTGTAAAAGTGAGGGAGGTCGAGCAGTGCGTAAGACTAGGCTCGTTTGTCGTTGTTGAAGACTCGCCCCACTGACTGCATGGAGGTTGAGCAGGACGTCCGCCTAGACTCACCTCGTTGATTAGTTGTTTGCATGGAGGTTGAGCAGGACATCAGCCTGGACTCGCCCCGCTGGCTAGATGGAGGTTGAGTAGGACGTCAGCTTGAACTCGCCCCATTGACCCTCGTAAATGTGAGGGAGATAAGTAGTTGCGATATTGACCATTGTACAGAAGCCAAGCCGATAAGCGTGGATAATTCCCTATCACAAGTATGATTCATCTCGTAGGAGTGCAATGAAGGTTTGAGGCGCGCCGACAGGGATCCGTGGGCAGTAATGTTTCGGCGACAATGGAGATCCGAGGTGCCTACATGTGTGTGAATGCCAAGAAGACCATCCCGATGAGGACATGTTAAGTCGTTCGGGTGGTGCCCATGTGGGACTGTATAAGCAATATTGCATTCTTCTACTATGGAGAGATCTAGAGCTTATGGTCTAGGTTGTGAGATCAATTTTGTAGGTACTCAAATACAACATTATCTGCAACAGTAATGGTCTGGGCGCTCTAGCCTTAGTTTTTATAATTTCGACAAAGTAGAGGTGGCATGCATGCAACGATGGTTTATGTGCTAGAACTAGAAGGTTCTCCCCATAGCTTCTGTAAAAGGTTTTAGGAACCTCACCTAAGACATAGTACCGTACCCCTTTTGCAGTATGCATGGTAGGGAGGAGATCCACAGATCCATCCAAATTTGATTTGAGGAACCAAGACTAGTCTTTTGTTAGAAAAATCTTGGGAGTCTGTAGCTTTTATTTATAAGAAAATAAGATTTTCCTCCTTTAAACTACCATTTCTTACTTTTCATTTTTTTTTTTTTTTTGCAATATGACCACTAAAATACAAAATCACTACTTTACTTTACAAACTTCTAGTTATTTTGTAATTTTTCTTGTTCTTTGAAATCAAACTATTAAAACTGCATTACCTCAGTTAGTTATTTAGTTCTTGTTAATGGAAGATGAGGATAAAAAGTTCTTAGACAAAGAGATCCCATATCTCCTTATCTATTTATAATGTGTGCTGAGGAATTATGTGCTATGATCATTGTGATACCTCGTATTTTAGTGTATTTTAACTGAAGGATTATTTTAATTAATTTAAATATTGGTTCTCTTGTTTTAAAATTTATCAGGTTTCTCGCTGGTTTATTTTATGATTTTTTTAAGTTGTGAAATTTATTTTGAGATGCTTTCTTAATATTAAATATTGTTTTGCATTTAAATTGTTCTTTAATTTAAATTAGTTTGTTTGTGGACTTTAAACTTATTGTTGTTGAATTTTATTATTATTTTATTTAAGCTCTTCACTGTGTTTAAATTAGTTTTATTCAAATTACCATTTTGAAGTAATTTTCGTTGGATTAATTTTGTGACCCAAGTTGTGAGGATTGGATCTCATTTCTTTCTCTCACTTTTTCTTTTTCTCCTCATTTTCTTCTTCTTCTGTTTTCTTCCTTCTTTTTCCCTGCTTCTCTCCCAGCCCGTGTGTGACACCCACTTCCTCTCTCCCCCGTGCATTTTCTTCATCCACCCTTAGTGCCGCCATGCGCCATCTATGCCAGCCACCACCCCTCCCATTTTCTTCTCCTCCAGCCAGTGACCTCACCCCTCCGTTTTCACCTCCTTTCTCGCCGCCATTTGTCCCCATGCACGGCTTGAAGCCGCAGCCTTCTCTTCGCTCCAGCGCTGCCGTCGCCCCACCTCCATCCACCATCTTTTCACCACTTCACTCTCGACCTCCTAGCAACCTAAAACACCCATCCCCGGCTCCGATCTGCGACCGGTGAAGCCTATCCATCTCATTTTTCGATTTGGATATTTTTGTCTTCAAACGACTCCTACGCCACCACCCATGGCCAAAGGCCACCATCATTAACTTCACCGACATCCCTAAGCCCTTCCCTAGCAATCTCTAGTCTTCATTTATTTCCGTTCAAAATCTAGCATTTTGAGACCCACGACCATAGAGCATTTTGCCCTATTCCATTGCTGTGTTGCTGCTCTTAGCATCTCTGTGATCCTTCAAAAATTATATTATAGTGCTGTAAGTATTTTTTTCAAATAACTTTTGAGATTTAAATATATTTTTGCACTAACTCATTTATTGTGAATTGTTTGGATTGAATGATAAAGTTGTGTGATTTGATTGTGCTGTGTTTTGTGGTGTTGGATATTTGTGTCGTGTATTATACATTGCATTTTGACACGCATGTTCATGTTTATAAATAAAAACTAGGTTTTCGCATAATTGCATACATGTTGATGTGTATATTTGAAAACTGAATTTTCATATGAGAAAAAGGAAAAGAGACTATAGGGATAGTGAAAAACAGGGATGGTGGTTGTGTCCTACATATGATTTCCGCCTACGGTGTATGCGGTAACGATGGTAGTAAGCAGGGATGGTGGTAAAGTCTCGCATGTGATTCTCGCCTACAGTACTCTGATAGGTACTCATTGTGTGGAAAGGAACTATAAAGATGGTGGTAGAGTCACACCTATGATTCTCACCTATGGTGCACGTGGTAGGGATGGTGGTATAGTCCCAACCTGCGGTTCCCGCCTATAGTGTCCGATAAATGGTTGGATTTCGTGTGAATTATTTTCTGGAAAAATGACGGATTATATTTTTGGGCCAAAATGAAATTTTGGCGTGTGTTGAAAATATATCTACTTTTGGAAAAAATGATGTTTTGAGGCTAAGGTGTATTTCATCATATGCATGCAAGTTGGTTGCATTAATGCATTGTTATTTCGTTAGTTGTTTGGATTATTACTTACCTGCGATACCGTTTTATGATACCGCAGATTTTGGTACTGATGAGGACAACGAGTCTTAGGGATCGGCTCCGCGAAGGGACTAACATGTGGTTGCTTTTGGGATTTATGGGATTTGTTCCCACTCTTGTATGTAGTTAGTTTGTATTATATTTTTAAGTGGATAACTGTATAAATTTTTAAAGGCATTTTATTTTAATAATCTGTATTTAAAATTCTGGTACTTAGTTAACTTATTTAATTCATCCGCTGCGACTTTCTTGGTACTCTTGTTGCATGTTGCACACACTTGAATACTTATCGTTGGGATGTGTGACCTGTGTTGTCATCATCCCGACATCACGATTCTCGTGTTTCTGTACTTGGGAGTCAGGGCATCACAATCAATTTAACAAAAACAAGGAAAGAAATAAATGGTGTCTCTATAACCAAAGGTGGGATAAGGATTAATCATCTCTTATTTGTAGATGATTGTGTGCTTTTCGATAGAGCAATGATAGCTGATTGGTCCAAGTTAAAGGAGATTCTATCTATCTATGAAAGGGCATCTAGTTAGCCTTTAAATAAACAGAGATTCTCTATTTTGTTTAGTTCAAATACAAACAACTATGATAAAAAAAAGAAAAAAAGAAAAAAAAATCATTCGAGCTACTGGAGGGTTGATATGTGGAAGCTATGCCAAGTATTTGGGCTTGCCTTCAATGATAGGGAAATCAAAGTACAAAACTTTCAGATGTATAAAAGAAAAAATATGGAATAGAATCCATATATAACCGGAAGTATACTTTTCTATCACAAGTTGGAAGAGATATTCTATGTAAAACAGTTCTTTAAGCCATCCCTACTTTTGCAATAAGCGTGTGTATTTCAATTGCCTAAAGTTTGGTGTCAAGAAATAGTTGTTATGCTTTCTAAATTCTAGTAGGATCATCAGCAGTAAGACAAGAAAATCTAGTGGAAAAGTTGGAGTAAAATGGGGGGTTCAAAAGCAAGAGGAGGTATAAGATTTATAGATATAAAGGGTTTAACCAAGCAATATTGGCTAAACAATGCTAGAGATTTACATTCTCTGAAGTCTCGAGTGGCTTCAATAATTAAGGAAAAATATTTTAAAACAAGTCACATTATGAAGCTAGTTTGGGGTGGCCACCATCTCAGATTTGGAGAAATTAAAGAACTACAATTGATCTGGTGAAAGAGGGATCTAGGTGGAGAGTTGGAAATGATAGGAGTATTAAAATTTAAGGAGATAAGTGGCTTCCTAAGCCAATATAATTTAGTATCCAATCACAAGTAAAAAATTTGGGCAGTGAGTCTTTTGATTGTGAAATTGATTGATGAGAATTCTAAATGCTGGAAGGAGGACGATGTTAAAGAAATATTTACTATAAGAAGTACATATTATGTGGCTTTGATGAGGAAGATGACAACACAAGGTGTGACCCAAAAAAGAAACTGTGCAGATGACAAATGGAATAAGCTGTCAAAGATGAATGTACCTGGTAAGTTGAAAAGTTTCATGTGGAAGACAAGGAATCACATCTGGCCTACAATGAAAAATCTCTTTCGTAGAAAAGTTGCTGAAAATGCATTATGTGTCCAATTTGTTAGCTTGAAGATGAAACAACTACACATGTTTTGTGGAGCTGTCAAACAACTAGTGATGTTTGGGTAAATAAATATAGTCCTAAATGGTCTAGCAATGAGATGGATTTCACGCAGCTCTGGGAACAATTACTTACAAACTTGCAAAAAGAATAGGTGGAAGGTCTAGCTATCACCACGAGGGGAATTTGGTTGAGAATGAATAACTATTTCTTCAATGATCAATTTTGGAGTCCCAGTGCAGTGATTCAATCAGCACAAGCATAATTAGTAGAATATCATCAAGCCAATAACTCCCAACATCAGTATATAAGAATGGAAGACAAAAAGCTATATACATGCATGGAGAAAACATTATGGGAATTCAGTTAAAGCTAATTGGGAAGCATTAATTGATTCTAAATCTTTAAAGATGGAGATTGGTTTTGTTATCAGAGATAGCAGAATGTTTGGCCCTAGAAAACATTACAACTCTGTGCAGATTTGGGCTTTCAATGTGTTAATTTGGAAGTGGCTGCAAAATTTGTTACACAGGGAGCTGTCTTTGTGAAAATTATCATTCACATACGGGGAATGCAATCAAGTGGCTCATCATCTTGCAAAGCATGGAGCTCATTGTGAAGAGGAATATATTATGATAGAAGAAGCACTTATATATTTCAATTATGGAATATGTAATGAAAGACAAAGTTTGTATTTCATAATAATCAATAAAATTATTCTTTAAAAAAAAAAACTATTAAAATTG
Source organism: Pterocarya stenoptera (assembly GCA_003123785.1). Classification (NCBI taxonomy): domain Eukaryota; kingdom Viridiplantae; phylum Streptophyta; class Magnoliopsida; order Fagales; family Juglandaceae; genus Pterocarya; species Pterocarya stenoptera. Next base: position 5,201 of record QEOT01123444.1, on the reverse strand, counting down.
TATCATGTCACCTATTTTTTGTCCATCTTAAAAGTTAAATATATAGCAACAAGGAAGTGAATTACAACTAATACTAAAAGAAATGGTAGTTTGAGGAAATAAAGTGTGATTTCCCGTATGGATGATGCGAGGATGTCCTCTAAATATGTCCCTCAAAAGTGTCCCTAGTGTATTTTTATTTTTATTCTTTAATATTAACAAAATACACATGCAAATTCATTAATGATAGCTTGTTCAAACATTTAAAAAAATAAAAAAATAAAAAACATTAAAAACACTTTTGAAAGGCATATTTGGAGGGCACCCAAACATTTTCCTCCCTGTATAATGGAGTGAAGCAGCAAAAAAATCTTCAGTTCTTGTGTTGGAATAAGAACTAGTGGTTAGGCTTGCAACCCGACCCTAAAATATTGGGTTTGTGCCTGACCTGACCTGACTTGTCTACCTTTATCTATGGCGCCAACCCAACCCGAACCGGCTCTTCAAAACAAAAGCTGGTCGAACCCGTATGACCCGTCTTCATCGGCAGAGGGACCTTTACCCATTCTGAAAACCATGAATTTTGATGGCTTGCTTGAGGGCCAGGGCAATAAGACTGGAACCATGAACGACGAAGTGCATGAGAGTTGAGAATGGGCAGATCTGAGGCCCCAACTCAAAACCCTAATCCAATCCCAACTTCGAATCCCCATCCAAAACCAAACCCTCTCAACCAATCAGAATCTGCTCATGGCCAACCTTTTGCAATACCATGCTCTGCTCAAGAGAATTCGTTCGAAATGCTCAAGATAATTCACTTGAGATTCGATTTGTTTTTCTAGCGCTATGCTTTCTTGAGAAGCAAATAGAGTCAATTTTGGTTATTGCGTCTAACATGTAAACTGCCAATACGAAAGACCGATCTTCTTACTAACAACAAGCCATTGCGCACCATATCCAACAAGCCCTTCGACAGCCCTAATAACTAGAATTAACCAGGTGGGGAATTTATCGGAAGCAAGGCCGGTGAGAAACCCAAAAGCCTTGGTCACTGACAGATTGTTGAGCTCGACCTGGGTGAGATTCATTAGCTACAAAGCTGGCCATTTGAGGGCGGTTGAGGAAACAGGGGAAGAGTGCTCGAAGAAGCCCATTTAACTACCAGTCTCAGAAAGAAAGAAAGAGAGAGAGAGACAGATAGAGCTCGTCTCCTTCGACTGATGTGAACTACCAAAGAAATGTCTTCATCAATTATAAACTCTTCATCCCACAACAGACCCAAGCAGAAAATTAAATCTTATCGAGAGGGAGAGAGAGAACACACCTCTGCGATGACTAGGGTTTCCGCAGTGGAGAGAAGAGAGTGTTTTCGTGTTCAATTCAAAGTGTTTTCGTTTAAGGGTAGTGTTTTTCGATTTCGATGGATTCGACGGGTTGTTTTGTAAAAAACCCGGTATCATACATTTGACCCAATGAACCCGTCTTTCACGGGTTGGGGAAGTCGGGTCTTTCGAATGGATCGAGGTTATGGCCCATTATGCACAGCCCTACTAGTGGTGGCTACTAGCTAGCTAGCACACCAGTGAATATATATAAGAATCTGAGTTTTCATGAGAATGAGATAACACGCAGAGTGTGATGAACATTTGTGACGGCATGTGATCAGATTAACGCGTTAAGAAAGATAGTGGACGGCAATCGAGGTGAATGGACACGAAGGGAAGAGAGGGCAATGGTGAGGGATTTACATACGTGCTGTGATGGCAGTGGACAACATTTATAAAGGAAACTTATCATGTTGTTGATCATTAGGCTCAAAACATCTTGATGAAATTAGGAAAGGGGAAACAAATTGTTAATAGATAAAATCCTCACTATAGGTTGAAATGGGAAAAAGATTCATTTCGACTTGGTGGAGATTTGGAAGTCGGTACGGTATCTATATGTTCATCCATAACAGTAAATAAAAAATTACGATAAATTTGAAACCTAAAATTGTGATTAGACTTGAACAGCAGGTGATCAAGCTTTTTCAGAGATAAATTTAAAACATTTTATGTATAATATATAAAAGTCTTAGCTAATTACTTGCCACCAAATAGAATAACAATTTAATTTTCTCAAACCTCCAAATGCTACCTAAGCAAGCACAGGAATTAAGAGGAGCTGAAAGTCCAAATGTTTTTTTTTTCTAATTATAGAGATCAATGAATGATCAGCAATACTCCGAGTTGCTCTCTACACCATTAATGATCTGTAATAGCAATTCCCTGGTTTGCTGAACTGCAAGCTTTTCGCCATAAATTCCCTGAATTCGGAGGAAGTGTACAATAAATAAACATCTGCTAAAACTTTTGAAAGTACATGTAAAGACTGACAGAAATTGCAGGAAAAGTCACTGTGGCAGTACAAGCTGCCATATTCGGTAAAGCTCCAGTTGTACTGTGATTAGTTGCTGGTTCTAAGTCTGTTACGACTCCTTTTATGTCCTACTCTGATGTTGTAGTTAGTTATGAGTTTGTTTTCATTTGATTGTTGTACCAAGAAAGACACATATGAAAAGATTCTATTTGCAATCCTAATTATTAACCTACCCAACACGCTATTGGTTTATGTCCTACGCTATTGATTATTAACCTACTCTGATGTAGAAGCTTGTCGCATTATTTAATATAAAAATATTTGACTTCTGAAGTTTCTTTTTTCATGGATGTTCTCGAGGGATGTGTTTACATATATACTGGCTTATAAGTAACGGAAGTTGAAACGTTTTGCCATTCTAAGTAATGGCGGAAAGGTGCCACCAAAAATCATGTTCTTAATTGCTAACCTTAACACAAGATGAAACTAGCATTGCTCCTTTGGAGGTAGTCACATTTGTGTTGATGAATTCAAAGCCAAAAGCACTCATGGCCTCCATCAGTGTAGTGAATCCTCCCTTTTTCTTCTCGAAGATGATCTTTACCCAAAGTTTGTCCCTATCGATTTGGGTCACCTCAACCTCTATCTATGGACAAGAAAAGGAAAGTCACAATTAAAATTAATAGCTTCTGAGTCAAAGACTTAAATGCATGAACATATCAACTAGCTGACAGACCTGAATCCCACTTTTCTTCATCTCTTCTGCGGCTTCAACTTTTACTTTGATTGCTGGATTTGCTTCCACTTCAGATATTGAAGCTTCGAGTTCGAGTTCGCAAAGCTGTTCCTGAAGAATCCTTTCATTCTTCTGAAGTTCCTGAATGTATGTAATTGCATCCTCAATAATAGTTGCTTTATTCATCTATAACCCAACAAAACAACCCATCAGAATCTGCAATTTTATCTAGAAAATGCATGATTGAAATGCAAAAACATGGAGAATTAAATGGTGTTGGGTGTTTACATTTGTAATCCGAGGGACCAATGCTCTTAGGTTCAGGAGCCTATCACTGAGCTTCTGTCTCCTCCTCCTCTCAGCTTTTAGGTTCTTAGACTTGTACTCTTTCGTGTCATCATAGCTCCTTCGGCCCATCCTTCCAGTACTAGTGCTACCTTCTTCTATATTTATGCAGAATTCATCCAAGGCAGTGTCTAAATGTTCCATTTTGTGGCAAAGTTCGTTACTTGATCAAACTAAGTTGGAGAGAGCTTTGCATTAGTTTGATTCAAGCTTGTGTGATTGATTATATAACTGCTCCTCACAAGGTTAACATGCCAGGGTGAGAGAGAGAGAGAGAGAGATTATGTGCAGTACTGAAGTTTTTAGCACGGTTCGTGTATTGTTAAATAGAATGGGTAGTTTTAGCATGAGAGAGAGAAAGAGAGAGAGAATCATTGGAATCCATNTTTTTTTTTTTTTTTTTAGTATTTCAGTACCAGTACTACTCATATTTGCAATATATGGTACATCCTTTTGTGTCTTGCTCTTGCTTAATGGTACACTTAAGTCCCAATACTGTCACCTCGTCCTTCCTACAATGCAAATAGAGTTTTTTTTTTTTTTTTTCCATTTTTTTTTTATCAATTCTAAAAAAATTCATACTTCAAAATGACTTTCATAGATGTTTACCAACCCATAATACAGATGAAGCTTCTATCCAGCCCAATAATTTTGCATGAAGAAATGTTTGTTTTGGAATAATTATTTTTAATTATGTCATCGAATTGGATGGATCAACCTGATATTAAATGCTCATATTCGATCTACATTGCCTGAAAATCCTACAAGAACAGCAATATTAAGAAAAAAAAAAAATATAATCATCCCTACACAACATACATACTTTTATTTTTTACTTTTTTATTCTTTTTCCTTTAATTAACAAGTATGTGGTGGAGGGATAATAAGCAGAAGAACTCCTTTAATTTAGCAAGAATAAAAAAATTAAAAAATCAAGTAAGAAGACTTTTAAGTATTCTACAAATAATACTTTTCTAGTTTCCTTACAGTGTCGTTTTAGAGTTTCTTGTAATGGCTTTTAATTTCTCAATGTTATGATTTAGTTTCCAAGAGTGTCTTTTAGGCGTGGTTTGGATTCGAAGATGACTTCAGAACATCTCAACTCATCCTGTACAGTAAACTCTTCTCTAATTCAAAATGTGTATTAGGCTGCGTTTAGTTACAAGATTCAGCTGAGGTCAGTCTAATTTTAAGCTGAATCTAATATCCAAGCACTCAACTCTCAAATTACTAAACTTATCTCAACTTAAAACCTCCTTACACGTGGACCCATAATCTTTTTCAAATTAACACATCTTTATAAGTGGGACCTACAAAGTTTTTAAACTTTTCATAGAAAGTACTAAACTCATCTTAACATCTAAACACACTTTAAACTCAGTTTAGATACTCCCCACATAACTCCTCTACTACTAAACTCATTACTATTCATAAAGAACTGAGTTCAGCTCAATATCCAAACACAGCCACTTTCTTAATGTCACCTTTCAATTCTCAAGAATGTCTTTTAGTTTCTTAATGTTAACTTTTTGTTTTCCAACAATATGTCCTTTTATGTTTTTTCATGAGTGACCTTAAGGTCATTAAGGCTGCGTTTGGATGTTGAGCTGAGCTCAGTTAAGTTCAGTTCTTTATGAATATTAGTGAGTTAAGATGGTTGAGTGGGTTTTGTAGAGTTCACTTAAGATGAGTTTATGTGTGTTTGGATGTTAAGATGGGTTTAGATATATTTATAGGAAGTCGTGAAATAATTAGAGCCTACCATAAATATATTGTTCAC
>QEOT01123443.1:47675-61193 GCA_003123785.1 Pterocarya stenoptera | reverse complement strand
TTAGAGATGGACAGACAAGATATCTGAACAAGGGGGTGGATGAGAAGATTGATGTAGCTATAGGGAGGTTCTTGGTGTCATTTCTGCTTCTTAATATGGAAGATGAGTTTAATTGGGCTTTCAGAGGGTTGCCTGGTTGTATGATGACAGATTGAGTAGTAGTTTATGAAGAAACAGATATAGGTAAGGAGTGGCTTGGTGTTTGGTGGGGGCCTTTGAATTGAAATCTTGTTGATCTCCCTTATGGTGGTTTGTTTACTTGGTCTTATATTATGGATCAACCTTCTACAAGTTAAATTGATCATTTTTTTTAGTGAGAAGAGTATTGATCATACGTAATTCAACAACTTTTTCTCAAACTGATGTTTGATCATTGCCCTATTCTTTTAGAAGCGGGTAATGGGAGGTGAAGGTGCTTTCAATTTTGAAACTTGTGGCTTAAAGTGGATAGTTTTGTTGATAGAAGTCCAGAAATTGGTGGACTCAATGCATATAGTTCTATGATAGATAGAAAATTGAAAGCTCTGAAAGTGGATTTAAAGGATTGGAACAAGCAGGGATTTTGGATTGGTAGGGTAAATAAAAAATACTTTTGAGTTGGATCATAGGTTTAAACATCGAAGGAAAGATGTTGACTTGTAATAGGAGAATATATTAGAATAAAAAATCACGAGATGTGGGGAAGAAGAAAGGTGATAATAGTACTAGATTAGTTTCCTTGATTAGCTAATTCATATAGCAGGGTCAAACCACAACGGAGAACAAGAGGTTAAGGATTTGGTTTTTGTTTGTGTGGGAACCATTATAAAGAATCATTCTACTTGTTTCCAAGGGAAAGGTTGCAGTTCCCTTCTATGATTTGGCTGACAAGTTATCTTTGGAAATATTTGAGAAGGAAGAAGTGTTAGGAACTCTTAGTGATATGAGAGTAGATAAATTTTGGGTCTAGATGAGCCCACGATGGCCTTTTTCCAACATTGTTGGGTGGTTGTAGATGGAAATGTTGTGTCCTTTAATAAATTTTTAATACCTGGAGGCTTAAGTGGTAAGGGCCATGTCTGATGCTCCCTCCAAGTCGAAGGTTAGAACAGTTTCTAGGGGTAATCGAACTGGGGGACTTTCTTCTTGAATTACCCAAAGTGCATTTTTGAGAAACTCCTTGCCAAGGGTTTGTCCACCCCTGGGATTAGTCCTCCAGGATTAGTCGGAACTTTGATCTCGGACATCTGGTGCTAGGGGTAAAAATACCAGGCCCAAAATAACATTCCAAGCCCAATCCATTGGCTGGCCCTCATCAAAAGTAGGAGGGAATAGAAAGGAAAAGAGGATAAGACAAGGCAAAGAGTTAGGGCTCGAGAAATGAAGTCAGACACAAAGGGAGATGGTGATGTGACATAAAGCTAACATTCCTCACCAACCAAGACCTCAATAAAGGGGGATTTCCTACCCAAAGGAGAGGGGACGATCTAGGGACTAAGATCTAATGAGAGAGAGAAAGGCTCCTGGGCGACTCTGGCTAGATCACTAAGAGGGCTTTTTCAACCCCACCGTAAAAGACTCCAAAGATATGATCTACTCCAAAGATTGTATAGTGAGATGTGAGAGACTATAAAATACTCTCATTATAGTGGATTTTCCCTCCAAATGACTCTTGGATGTAGGTTCTAGGCCTAACCATGTAAATCCGTGTGTCCCCTTCTCTCTTTATATTTCTTGTATTCATTTATCATTTACTACTATGGATGTACGTATGGGCACTGTACTGACTCCCCCAAACCACCATCGTGGTCTCCAGACTGCATCCTCAAGGCCCGAATCACCACCGTGGGCTGGGGATGATTCTTTCTCCTGTTCCGGCTTTTTGGGTGATTTTTGTCCCTAACACCTGGTGCCAATTAAAAAACAGTTTTTTTTTACTCTACGCTTCTCGGTGTTGATTAATTTCAGCCCTTCCAGTATTTCTTTTAGGTAGTTCAGTCAATGGGTTCCATGATCTCCCATGCTTTTTAACTTGTAATGATGAGCCAAAGAGGGAATTTGCGTGGGTGAAATTGTTCCTGCAGGTTTGGAGATATTCTGGAATTGGTAGGCATCATATTCTTTAAAGTAAGGCCAGTGGATGATAGAGTTGGTGAGGAGTATTCATGGGGGTAGTATTTATAGAAATCTTAGGACAGGCTAGGGGAGGTTTGCAGGCTGTATTGACTTCATGGCTGGAATGGTGTAGAAGAGTGTGTTAGCATGCTGTTTGGTGCGGGGATTACATCTGAAAGTTGTTTCTCAATTCTGTATTTATTTACTGTGGTAAAAAATGCTTCTGTATATTTTTATTTGAGGTCTATTGACGATGCTGAAGTCTGTTCATGGAATATCAGGTTTGTACATGCCTTTCATGCTGGAGAGTTGGAGTCTATTGATTCTATTTGAATAATATATTAAAAAACTCCAACACGTGAAAGAGTTGATCCACTAATAGAATTAAAATTGTTTTGACGGCTAGTTAATTAAAGGAAACTAGGGATTGAGAATAAGAAAAGATGCGAAACAGAGAGAAATCAACCATTTTCCTCTTGAAAGTGTCAATTTTTATGCAACAATTGGGATTTTTCCTTTTCAGGCGAATTTCTCATTATCTCGAATCTCCATAGCTATTTGAGCCGGCCCTTCATCTTCTCCCAATCACCAATCTTTGCTTTGCCTTGTCATTCCTCAGACCGCTTTAATTGCTCCCACCAAGCATATGCTTGACTCTTCAGCTTGATGACGACCATTTTGACCTTCATACGATCTGGGACATTCTTGTAATAAAAAATACGTTCTACCTTGCGCAAGCAATCGATGTAACCCTCATCATCTAAGAAGATTCAATGTCTGTTCTTTATATGAGCTATTAAGAGGTTCCAGTGAGTGCAGTTCCTTGGACGGATATTCAGTGTTGCAAGGTTCCTAATAATGCTAATGCTAATGCTAAACTCTCTCTCTCTTTCTCTCTTATGGACAGGAACTTTAGAGAAAATCCTGACACTACAAAATCTCAATAAAAGAACTTTATTCTAGTAGATGGGAGTTTATGTGTGATGTAATTGTGGAACTGTGAATGGGGATCATTTGTCGAATAATTATGTAATAGCAAGCAATCTGTGATCTTTTGTCTTTACTGTGTTTGGAATCAAATTGGTGGTGCCAAAGAAGCAAATTGATCTGCTGTTTGAGTGGGCTAATGGTTTTGGAAAGTAAAGGAGTTGTAATTTTGGCATGTTGCCCCCCTTTGATCAATGCAGGTGATGGGAAAGGAAATAAATAACTTTACATCTAGTGGTGAGGAGTTATCGATTATTATTAACTTGCAATCAGTGTTTTGGAGATTTTTGTTAGAGTGGTCTGTGTGCTTGGCATCCCTTATACAATTACATTTGTAGATTTTATTGATTCTCTTTCTTTTCGATTGCAATTCTTTAGGAATACTTCGTGTACATTTCGAGTGCAGATACATGTACCTCCCTAATTTAGCTAAATTCTAACATATAGTTGTGAGAGAAAATTTTTTTCCCTACCACCTTCAAACTAGACTTTATAATAATGAATATTTTGGACGTCTCTATCTTTTAGGTTACCTTTTACCTTTTACATTGTTGAGAAAAGAAAAAAAAAAGGAGCTTTGGTAGGTTCATTGTAAGATTTTTCCCTCTTCTACATTGCTCCCTTTCATCTTAAGAAATACACAACTGAGACTTGATAGTTGATTCAGCAGAAAAGCGATTGGAGGTTCCTAGTTGGCTCCGTATCTAGTTTAGTCCCTGTTTCAGAATTTCTTTTTGTGTTTAAGCATGCCTGTCTTTGAGCCTCTTTTTGTCTCTATGGAAATCCAATATAGTTTTGAATGAATCATAATGAACTAGAAGTATGAAAAAACTACGGTTTTCAAATGGTTTTTGTGCTTGCAGTTTGCATGTGAAATTTCTTATTCAGCAGGTTGTATATCTATGCACTGTCGGTATATATACTGTTTCTGCTACAGGAATTAATGATATATCTTCATAATTTTAACCCACTGCTTAAATTTATTTAATAAAGATACTACAAATTTTCAGGTACCTTTGTCTATTATCCTTTTCATTGAATATAACAAATAAGTGGGACAGTCATTAATGGTATGCATATGCTTTTGTAGAGCCATTTATATATGAAGTTCATCGGCTACGTGATGGAAAAAGCTTTGCTACCCGAAGAGTAGATGCAATCCAAAAGGGAAACATGATATTCACATTGCTCGCTTCATTTCAAGTACGAATTTGGTTGCATTATTTTAAGTTGGAGTTGGAATTTTGATCTGCAGTTCTAAAATCTTATGATCATCATGCGCTTTTCTTGCCTTTGATATGTTACCAGTTGCTAACTGTTGGAATACTGGTTTGGTGGAGTAGGCCCTTTCGGAGTTTACAAGTATTGAGGAGTTGTTGGGGAATTTACAGTGGCTTGGTGTAAGGGCAAAATCTGGTTTGGTGGGATAGGCATTGGTGCACTGGTGGTGGTTTGGTGCAGGTGCGTCTTTGGGCTTGGGCTAGGGCTTTGGTTCATTTTCCTAGATGGGTTTTTTTTTTTTGGACCCCAACCAGGTGTTCTCTTGTATACATCCAGTATAGTTGGCTATGCCTATTGGCATTAATACATTTTTACTTATAAAAAAAAAACAGTTGGAATACTTGAATTTGACCGTAATTGTAACCAAGGTCTTTTACAAGAGTTTATAGATTGAACAGTATGACTAGAGACCCATGTTGGATAGACTTCGTTTGATTCTCTTTATGAGGATGGGAAGAATTGTTTGGAGAGAAGATTTCAGGATAGTGAGGTTTAAGAAGTGGAGAGATCTCTTACTGCTAATAAAGCCTCAGGTCCTGTTGGTTTTTCTTTGACCTTTTTCCAAAACTGTTGAGAGTTGTTTATTTTCTTAGTTGTACTGTAGCATTACTGTAGCTTTTACTGTAGCATTTGTTTAATGTATTACTGTAGCTTTTACTGTAGCATTTGTTTAATATATTTTTTCCCTCTAGTGTATAAATAGGAAAGTGAATAGAATGAAAGAATTAATTCAGTGAAAATATTCTATTATTCAACATGGTATCAGAGCATTATGCTCTTGGGCTGTTAGGGTTAGGTCAGTACTAAACTGTGTCTCACGGAGGCAGTGTACTGAAGGCAGCGGTGAGGAAGTAAGAATGAGATTCGAAGTTGGGATGATGCAATCGACCTGGTAGTGTGGTTACTGAGGTGGAATTGAAGCATCGAAACTCTCTGTCCTTCCCAAGCATTGCGAGTTCGCGTCGAGGAGCACGTCGGAGCACTGTTGAGGAGCACGTCGAAGCACTCGCATCACAGTAGCTCAGAGAAGCTCGTCTGAGCCCAGAGAAGGTCACCGGCGTCCTGCGACGGCGTCGAGAAGCTCAGAGGAGCTCTCTGGTTGTCCTCCCCGGCGAGGTTCAGGATCGGCGCTGTCGAAGCCTAGGGTTTCTTCAAAACTCGGACGAGCTGTCGCGCGGAGAAGAAGACAGGCCTAAACGACCTGTCGGTTTTGACTCTGGACTAAACGACCTGTCGTTTAGTCCAGGCAGAGGCTAAGCTGCAAACGGCAAACGACCTGCCGTTTATGAGGTAAAAAAAAAAAAAAACGAGGAGCTATTTGGTTGGTTTCATTCAATGGCTGATCCAACGAAGAGTGGAGGACAGATTAGTGGCAATAGAGTAGAAAGCCAAGTGGCTTACTTGAATGAAAATCCAACCCTCCAAATATCAATTGTGAAATTAGATGGGCTAAATTATTTGTCGTGGTCCCAATCTGCACTCTTGTATATTAAGAGCAGAGGAAAGATAGGATATTTGAATGGCAAGATTCCCGAACCAAAGCAGGATGATCCTGCTTATGATAGATGGGAAGCTGAAAACTCCACAGTTATGTCTTGGTTGCTACACTCTATACAACCTGACATTGGTAATGGTTTTCTACTTCTCCGCACTGCAAAAGAGGTGTGGGATGCAGCTGCCCAGACCTTTGCAAAGAAAGGGAATGCGGCTCAAGTCTATGCATTAAAGCAACAAATTCATGGGTTGACCCAAGGTGAGTTATCTGTGACTGCCTACTTTCATCAACTACGGACTTTGTGGCAAGAAGTAGATTATTATCAGAATTTTCAGACGGAGTGTACTGCTGATTTTGTAAAAATCCGGAAGATAATAGACGATGAACGTATTTATGCTTTCCTTGGAGGATTGAATGAAGAGTATGACTCAGTTCGGATTCAAATCCTAGGAAAGGATCCTCTACCAGCTCTCCGGGAGGTCTTTTCCTATGTTCAAAATGAGGAGAGTCGTCGTGGTGTGATGCTTCATTCTCTTCCCCAGGATCGATCTGCCCTGTTTACTGGTACTCAGCGTATTGATAGGCCAAGTAGGGGTCGTGATGGGGGAAAAAATGTTGACACTACAAGTGAGAAGGATAAGTTATTTTGTGATTATTGCAATAAACCACGACACACTCGAGAGACTTGTTGGAGACTTCATGGTCGTCCTACGAGAGGTAGAGGAGGTCGCTCTGGCGGTGGTACTAGGCCTCGTGCTAATCACACTCTGACTGTAGACTCTACACCTACTATGTCTACGTCTGGTCCTTCTACTTCAGACCCTGGAGGGCTTAATAAGGAAGAAGTAGACATACTCCGTAGGCTTATGTCTAAGCTGGACTCATCCACCACTGCATCATCCTCTTTTGCTCACTCAGGTAATTTAGCCTCATCTCTAAGTGCATCCTCTGAACATAATGATCCCTGGATAATTGATTCAGGGGCATCTGATCATATGACGGGTTTATCATCTCCTTTTGCCTCATATCACCTCTGTTCAGGCAGGGATAAGGTTAGAATTGCTGATGGATCCCTATCCTCTGTGTCTGGTAAAGGTTCAATTCCTGTGACTGAGTCTTTGTCTCTTTCAAATGTTTTACATGTTCCAAACTTTACAAATAATCTTCTCTCCATTGCCCGAATCACTCTTGCCTTAAATTGTCGAGTGATTTTTTATCCTAACCAGTGTTTTTTTCAGGACCTAGCCACGGGGATGATGATTGGCAGTGGTAGCTTGAAGGATGGTCTTTACTATCTGGATTCGCAGATCAAGACACCTGGACAGCTCAAACAGGCTTATCATACCACCCGCATTCACGACTCTATGGCTATGGCATGGCTTTGGCATCAAAGATTAGGGCACCCTTCTTTCTTTTTGTTACAACATATTTTTCCAGACTTGTTTTCTGATCTTGATGTATCTCAGTTTAAATGTGAGACATGTGAACTTTCTAAACACCATCGTGTATCCTTTCCTGCTACTAATAATAAAAGTTCAGAACCTTTTGCCATTGTTCATACTGATGTTTGGGGTCCTTCTCGTATTGTTTCTTTATCTGGTTTTCGTTGGTTTGTCACTTTTATTGATGATTTCTCTCGCACTACTTGGGTCTACCTATTAAAGGAGAAAAGCGAGGTGTTTTCCGTTTTTCAAACCTTTTATAAAATGGTTCAAACCCAATTTGGTACCTCTATTAAAGTTGTTCGTTCTGACAACGGAGGTGAATACATGTCTGATAACCTTCAAGGTTTCTTCCATGAGCATGGCATCGTTCATCAAACTACTTGTGTTAATACTCCACAGCAAAATGGCATTGCTGAGAGGAAGAATAGGCATCTCTTAGAGGTCACCCGTGCCTTACTTTTTTTCATGCATGTTCCAAAGTCTTATTGGGGTGATGCTCTTCTTACAGCAGCCTATCTCATTAATCGAATGCCATCTCGTGTCTTGAACTCTAAGGCACCTACGGAGGTTCTATTACCTTCATTGTCTTCTTCCTTGTTTGTTGTGCCTCCAAGGGTATTTGGTTGTGTTTGTTTTGTTCATGCTCATGGGCCTGCTCGTGGTAAATTAGATCCTCGATCACTCAAATGCATCTTCTTAGGATATTCTCCCACTCAGAAAGGGTATAAGTGCTATCATCCACCATCGCGGAAAAGATTTGTCACTATGGATGTCACTTTCTTTGAAACTCAATCCTATTTTTCTTCCCCTCAGACTTCTCTTCAGGGGGAGAATGAGGGTGAAGAAGAGAAGTCTTCTTTTATGGATCCGTTAGTGACATTTATCCCAGCTGAACAAGCAAACCCACAGCAACCCTTACCCTGTGAAAACCAACAGCAAGAACCAGAGCCAGAGCCACATATTGATAAGCTGGGTGAGCCACCGGGTGTAGAACTGAGAGTCTACTCACGACGCCAGAATAGTAAGACTAATACTTCATCTACTTGTCAGTCATCCAACCCGGAATCAGGTAATTCTTTGTCCATCCCAGACTCTTCTACTCCTATTATTCATGATACGGACTTACCTATTGCACAACGTAAAGGGGTCAGATCATGTACTCAACACCCACTCTCTAATTTTGTCTCTTATCAAAACTTGTCATCTTCATATCGTACCTTTATTTCCAATTTGTCCTCTGTGTCCATTCCAAAGAGTTTGCAGGATGCACTTAGTGACCCAAAGTGGAGAGAGGCAATGCAAGAAGAGATGAAAGCCCTTGTTAAGAATGACACTTGGGATTTGGTTCTCCTACCTAAGGGAAAAAAAATTGTGGGATGTAAGTGGGTTTTTACACCAAAACTCAAGCCTGATGGTTCTGTTGATAGACTAAAGGCAAGATTGGTAGCAAAAGGGTTTACACAAACCTATGGGATAGACTACGAAGAGACTTTTGCGCCTGTGGCAAAGATGAATTCAGTTCGGGTTTTGCTCTCTTTGGCAGCAAATGAGGCTTGGCCACTTCATCAACTTGATGTGAAGAATGCATTTCTTCATGGAGACTTGGAAGAGGAAGTGTATATGGAACTTCCCCCTGGCCTTGAGTTTCCAGAGGCCAAGGGTAAAGTCTGCAAACTAAGAAAAGCTCTATATGGATTGAAGCAGTCTCCACGAGCATGGTTTGAAAGATTTTCCCAAGCTGTGCAGAAATATGGCTACAAGCAGAGTCAAGCAGATCACACATTATTCATTAAGCATACACCATCAGGTAAGATGACCGCACTTATTGTGTATGTTGATGATATTGTGATAACTGGAAATGATGATGAAGAAGTGAAGAAACTGAAGAAATACTTGGCTAGTGAGTTTGAGATAAAAGACTTTGGAAACCTGAAGTATTTCTTAGGCATTGAAGTTGCACGATCTCAGCATGGGATTTTTATCTCCTAGAGAAAGTATGTCATTGATCTCCTTGAGGAAACTGGAATGCTTGGATGCAAGGCAGTGGATAATCCAATTGAACCGAATGCTAAGTTGGGAGAAGATGCTGAAGGAAATATGGTAGATTGGGGCAGATATCAAAGATTGGTTGGTCGGTTAATTTATCTATCCCACACCCGTCCAGATATTGCCTATGCAGTTAGTATGGTGAGTCAATTTATGCATTCACCACGTGAGTCTCACATGAATGCAGTCTATCGGGTTCTTAAGTATCTAAAGTCATCACCAGGAAAAGGGTTGCTGTTTTCTAAGCATAATCACTTCAAGATAGAAGCATATACCGATGCAGATTGGGCTGGATCAGTGGAGGATAGAAGGTCTACTTCAGGCTACTGTTCCTTTGTGGGAGGCAATTTGGTAACATGGCGTAGCAAAAAACAGTCAGTGGTTGCTAGATCGAGTGCTGAAGCTGAATTTCGAGCTATGGCACATGGAGTATGTGAGTTGCTATGGTTGAAGTTACTGATAAAAGAGCTGAAGGATGACACTATAGAGCCTATAAGGCTGTATTGTGACAACAAAGCAGCAATCAGCATTGCACATAACCCAGTGCAACATGATAGAACCAAGCATATTGAAATTGACAGGCATTTCATCAAGGAGAAGCTGCGTGCAGGACTGATTTGTACCCCTTATGTGAAGACAGGGGATCAGTTGGCCGACATCTTAACAAAAGGAGTTTCTAGCAACATGTTTCGAACAACTCTTGGCAAGCTGGGCATGGGAGATATTTTTGCATCAGCTTGAGGGGGAGTGTTGAGAGTTGTTTATTTTCTTAGTTGTACTGTAGCATTACTGTAGCTTTTACTGTAGCATTTGTTTAATGTATTACTGTAGCTTTTACTGTAGCATTTGTTTAATGTATTTGTTCCCTCTAGTGTATAAATAGGAAAGTGAATAGAATGAAAGAATTAATTCAGTGAAAATATTCTATTATTCAACAAAAACATGATGTGAGATAGTCAAGGACGTCATTATAAAGGTGTTTCCATGCTAGAGTAAGCTTGTTAGAAAATTTGATGCAACTTTTCTTGCGCTTAGCCTGAATGAACCAAAAGCCATTGATGTTAAGGATCTTCAGCCTATTAGTCTTGTTGGTGGGTTTGCAAAACCATCGCTAAAGTTTTGGAAAATAGGTTGAAATTGTTGTTGGAGAAGATTATCTCCAATCTCAAAACATTTTTGTCAAGGGGAGGTAAATATTGGATTCAGTACTCATGCCGAACGAGTGCGTTGATTCCAGATTTCAATTTGGAGTAACTAGATTATTCTGTAGGCTGGGTATAGAAAAAGCGTATGACCATGCTAATTTGGATTTTCTATTGTATATGATGAGGATGTGTGGTTTTGGGGAGAGATGTTGTAGTTGGATAGCTTTCTGCAGCTCTATGGTGTTTTTCTCGGTATTAGTCAATGGCACTCCTAATGGGTTCTTTAGTATTTCTCATGGTTTATGTAAGGAGAATCCATTATATCCACTTCTTTTTTGTCATTGTCATGAAAGCTTTGAGTAAAATGATATCAGCAATGGAGGATGTGGGTTTATTATTGAGCTTTTCTATGGGACCAAGGGCTGTTGATGGGCTGGTTATTTCTTCATCTTCTGTTTGCAAAAGATACATTAAGTTTTTGTGAGGGGATTCCTTATCGTCTTTGCTCATTGCAGTTATTATTTTTGAAGATCAACTCGGAAAATTCCAGATCGGTTCCATTGGTTCTATAGAAAATGCTTATAGATTGGCCACTATCCTTGGGTGCAGGTTTCTTCATCCTCCCATTGGTGTTGCTTTAAAGGCAAGATGTTTGTAGGATGATATCATTGAGTTGGAGCACCATTTGGCAGCATGGTAGCAGCTATATTTGTCAAAGGGGAAAATAACAACTTTGATTAAGAGCACCCTATCAAATTTACCTGCTTATTTCATGTCACTGTTTCCTGCTCTGGTGGGTATTGCTCATCATTTAGAGAAGTTGTAGAGGGACATTTTGTGGGGAGGTTTAAATGATGAGAACCCAGTTCCATTTGGTAAAGCCGTCTATATTGTGCTCTCCAATTTTCGAGGGAGGCTTGGGCTTTAGAAACCTTATCTTGTTTAATAGAGCTTTATTGGGAAAGTGGTTATGGTGCTATTTTTTTAGAATGTGAAAATTATTGTAGGGTAGTGGTGGATGCGAAATACAGGTGTGAATGAGTGGGTGGTGTTCTCTTGCAGTTAATTGTTTGCATGGTGTCGGTCTAGAGTATTTGGATGGGTTGGGAGGAGTTCTCTCTCTTTACCAGATTTGGGGTGGGGATTGTTCTAAGATAAGGTTCTGGCCTGATGTGTTGTGTGGCAAGAAGGCCCTAAAGGTAATCTAGTCGGAGAATTTTAGTAGGTGGGGAGGTGGGGATTATTGCTTGTTTTTGTGATATATTGTATTCCATATGATGGAGAAGGGATGGGGTGGATAGGCTTCATTGGACTCAATCAAAGCGAGTGGACTTTTGATGTTAGATCATTTTAAAGAGCATTATCTCCTCATGGTAGTTTCTCTTTCCTCGGAAGGAAATTTGGAGGAAGAAGGCTCCACTGAGGATGCCATTGTTTGTTAGAACTGGAGCACTCAGGATGATCCTTAATTATGAGAGTCATAGAAAGAGTCAAATCATAGTTGTGCATTGGTGCTGTATGTGTAAGAGAAATGGGAGACATTTGACCATCTTTGTTTCATTGCAAGGTTGCAAGTGCTTTAAGGAACACTATTTTTGGATGGTTCAAGCTTAATTTGGTGCTGTATAGAGTGGAAGACCTTTTGTTATGTAGGAGAGCAAGTTTGTTTTCTAAATGGGGCTACCATATGGAAGTTGATCCCATCTTGTGTTATGTGGTGGGCATTTGGTGGGAAAAGAATGAGTGAACTTTGTGGATTGTGAGGAAATGGTGGTAGAAGTAAAAGATGTTTTCTTTAGAACTCTTTTCTTATGTATGATTTCCCAGTCTTGTTCTTCTATTTCTAGTAATCAGGACTTTTACTCTTTTTTTTTTACTTTTTAGCTTGGGTGGATATCCTGTATACTCCACGTTTTCCTGGATTACATACTTTTTTTATTATCAATAAAGCTTAACTTAGTTCTCAAAAGTAAATAAATATAACCAAGTTAAGTTGATTTTGCAGAAAGAAGAAGAAGGGTTTGACCACCAAGAAGCATTAATGCCTGCTGTACCCCAGCCAGAGATGGTAAATAATATGCACTTTCCTTAGTGTTTCCTGTTTATTTCTGTAGTAATTATTGAACTTTGACTTACAGCTTCGGTCAATGGAGGAGTTTCATGAGAGCTTCCTTACCAATCCACTTCTTCCAAGGTAAGATTATATTGTTAACTGCTATTGCGCTCTATTTGTAAATTGTTATATGATTGTTTTCATGCTGATGTGCATGTATGGACGGGTATAACCATCATTGTAACTTAGCTATGTGACAAGCGAAATTATTAACAAAACCCATGTGTGCCTTTGCCACTGCTTATATAACCTTTTGAGTGTACAGTGTTGGACATGCCTTATTCTTTTAAGCCCCACAGTCCTTGTTCAATTGAGATTTTGGAAATTAATTGGAGACATTTATACCGTGATCCAATAAAGTGTGAAGTCGATTGCTGGCTTTCATTCTTCACTCTCGTATGGGTGAACTTTATAATGAAATTCAAAAAATAGAAGTTCATTACTTCACATTTTGTAACTTTTGGTTTTGGTATAAGGCTACCCCAGTTAGCAAGCAAAACCATTTTAGGATTTTTTTTAAAACTAAATTATGATCTATATGGGAATTCACCATTCCCCTGGCAGCAAATATATATTTAAAGAAAGATGATTAGGGATGACATGAATGTTGGCTTTCACTTGACATGCGTGGCTGCAGATGGGACACTGGCAACTAGCATATTTGCCCACCTTTACTTGCTTTGGAGATGAGAGAAAGACTTTTGCTCTTTTTCTTCTTATTGCTATGCTTCCTTTTTTATACTTGCTGTCTACTTGGGCTGCGCCCATCCATACTTTTAATAAAATTGCATTAAGTATCAGAAGAAGATGCCTATCCAAAAAAGTAGCAGAAGAAGATGCTATTTTGGTATTGGCACATTGACTATTCTATTATCCATGCTGCATGGGAGTTCTATTATTATTATACCTTCA
>QEOT01123443.1:0-47417 GCA_003123785.1 Pterocarya stenoptera | reverse complement strand
CCCTTTTAATGTGCACTTTGCCTTTATTATGCAATTGGATGGTTTTTCCTTGTTACTGCACCTTAAACATTGTATTTTGATTGTGATCTTAACAATTGGATCTCTAAAAGTTTATTTATGGATTTGAATGTAGAAATCTCATATTAAATAACTAATTGTAGTTTTCATGGATTCAGGACTTATCGGAACATGGTGGCGACAGGCAAATATATCCCTTGGCCCATAGAGATACGTTTTTGTGAGCCCAGCACTTCAACATCTGAGATTAAATCTCCTCCAAGGTTATCCTCGTTTAATGTGTTAGATAATCGTCTTTTTTTGGGGCTAAATATGCACCTCACAAATTCTGGAAATTTGTTTGGTGCATATCCATGTTTACATGCCACATCCTACGGGTATGTGTTTACTGTATTGCAGTTTGAGGTATTGGTTGAGAGCAAGGGATAAACTCTCTGATGACCAGGCTTTGCATAGGTAAGCAAGCCTTTTTACAAACTCGTATCCAAGTTTACTGGTTGATTATGCTTTGCTTGGATTAGAACTAAGCGGGATGAGTATTTGTATTGCTCATGCAATATGGTCCATTGTCCTTTTGTCTGCTTTGAGTTTGAGGAAACCTTTTACTGTCTTGATAAAAAAATGATTTTGCTAGAGTGTATCTAGTCAACCTGCCACATCACATCTTTGTTTGACAATTTACACAATTGAATTGCTCGTATACCATGTGAACTTGATTAATAGAGGCCATGATGATCTATGATTAAACGAATAATTCAGATTTTTTCTTCTTTTTATAATTTATGATTACCTGGATTACCCTCTTCATCAGATGATTAATGACGTTCTGGACAAAGGCTCGATTTACTTAGCTTTATTTTTTCTATTATTTTTCTTAGCATCCTGTTTTGGTTGCTTGCAGATGTGTTGTGGCATATGCATCAGATCTAATATTTCTTAATGTAAGTTTGAATCCCCACCGTAGGAAGGGTTTGGAGACGATTTCTGTTAGTCTAAACCACTCGTAAGTATCTCCGTCCTACCAGTTTAATGAAGTAATTAGTGACCAAGTTATTTGACAAATGTGTAAAAAAATTTTGAGAACATGTTTGTTTGCAGCATGGGCCTGGTTTAAGATTTCGCATGAGAAGCACAAAGTTAAGTGAGGCTACTGTTTCAGTCTGGAGAGCTGCTTACTCTCTGTATCCATTATTTAAACGTGTTTCTGAATGGATTCACTGCTCTCCTTAGGGTGTTGGGTGGGTACCCGTATCTGGCCAGCCCAGCAACCCCGCCTGGGATCCATGCGGGATGGGGCCAGGGGGCTAGGTTCCACATGCAACCCTCTGCCCAAGGGGATGCAGCCCAGGGGGTATGGGGGGCGGGGTGGCCGGCACCTCACCCACATAGGGTGGGTAGCAGGCCTATCTCTCTCATTTGTCAGAAATGATATTTCTGGTCATGACTTGGATGTATCTCTTGTTGGCAAACTATATTTTCTTAACATACATTTAGTATATGCGTTTGACTTCGTTGGCAATATTCATTGAAGAGTATTTTCTTTACCACTTTTTCATTAACTATCGTACTTTGTTTTCATATTTCCTTTTCAGGATGTGGTTCCACCGGTCGGTCAGAGCTGATGATTGGATATTTTTTGTGGTACATGTCTCGCAACGTTTAGTTCTCATGCTTAGATATGTTGAGGTGCTAATGCTTCTAGTTTTCTTTTTTAGATCTACAGTCCTGCTGCCAACAATGCACGGGGCTTTGTTTCGGGCCAAATGTTCGATAGAAAGGGAGAGGTATAGACTTGATCACAAAATTTATAAGAAATGATACTCTTCATCTTAGATTTTATCATTCCTAATCTCAATGGTTATATAACACATTTTAAGTCGTTGATATATAAAACTATTTAAAAAACATCACATCAACAAGTGTTATTGAAGATGACAACATTTAAGATGAATAACATTGTTCATTTGTACTTCTCTCCTTCCAAATGAATCTTGTGTCATCAACTGATTTTTGCATGTCTCAATGGCAGCTTCTTGTATCTTTAACTCAAGAGGGCCTAATTAGGAAGGACAGAAGTCCAAATCCACCTGTCACATCGAAGCTGTGAACTGGTTTACAATGAGTCAATACAGAGGAGCGCTAGGTAGTAGTAAATACAGAGAGACCTCGAGCACTGGCAGTGGAATGGGCAAAATGAAGAAATGTATAAGATTTGAATGGAATGGGAGTGAAGATGCTGGCATTGGATTAGCTAAAGCTCAAAATTCAAATTTTGAGCTACAGTAAATTTATCTTCATCTTCATATTTGAAGAGTCATTATTCATAAGTCTATCCCTTTATTTTATTACAAAATACAGCAAATTATTATTTTGGATTTGAAAATTAGTTTGTGAAATGTATTTGTTAGGTAATTAAGTTGAGAAAAAAATTAGTTGGGAAACAATAATTTAAGTATCAAATTAAATTATTAATTAATTTTTTTTAATCAAGCAACCATTGAGTCTCTCGTACCAAGCTCTAGAAGCTTGTTTGAGTCCATATATTGTTTTTGTGAGCTTAAAAATATGGTTTGAAAAAAATATAATTTTCAAAGCCTATATGTTGCTTAACATGTACCTCATTTATAAAACTATTTGAGAAAGTAATTTTAACATCTATTTGAAAAAGTTTGAAATTTTTATAACAAGTATACGCAAGTAACATTCGAATAACTTCTAATCTCGAGACTAGTGCATATGTCTCATCCTAATTTATTCCTTCTTCTTAATTGAAATCTTGGGCTATTAGTCAAGACTTGTTTCTAGTGATGACTCCAGACCCATCTCTCTTGTTTCTAAAAACTCTTTTTGTTCCAATAATACTATGAAGTTTGGGTTTAGGAACAAGTATCCAAACGTCATTTCTTTTAACTTCCTATGTGGTGTTCTCTTTATTGAGTTTAAGGCTTTCCGTGTTCTTTATAAGTTTTGTTTATTCATCAACAGATTTCAATTTTTCCTATTCCTATGATCTTTCCTTTTGAGTTGTCTCCAAATGTCATGTGTCCTCCATCTTTGAATGTAAGAGCAATAAACTTAATTTTATCTCCAATCATGTGTCTTGAGCATCCACTCTCTAGAAATCATTTGTTTTTGCTTATGGAGGACTTTGTGCATACCAACAAAACCAATTAAATGATTTTTCTTGGTACCGTCCTTCATTTATTAGTATTAGAAGAAACAAAGGTTTTTAGGTACCATATAGTCCTAATAGTCGTTGTATGTTTCATTCTAATAAGACAAGCATGATAACTGTAATATGATCATTTCTATTACAAAAATTGTATATGACTTGTGACGTAAATAAAAACTTGAGTATTGTAATATTACTTTGAAAAAAATTATTTTTATGAAAAGCGTTTTAAGTACTAGACTTGATTTTGAAGATTTATCAAAGAAGTTTTTCCAAGATTTGTATTTTTGTTTTGGCATACATTCCAAATCTGCTTTGTCAAATGCACATTTTTTATTTCCAATAAGTTTTTCAAATTTTTTTTCCCGTTAGTAAATTTTTCAACAATCTTTTCAATCTGTCACCTTCTTCAACTCATGACTTCCATTTTTTGAAATGATGTTTTCTTTTCTTAAAATGTCAATTTCATTTATTAAAAAATAATTTTTCTTTCTAAAAATAATATATTTGATACCCAAATTTTCAAGTTCCACATGTAATTTTTCTTCAAAAGTATTGTGCAATTCATCATATGAAGTATCTTCAATTGAAATATTGTAAAGATTTGTTACCTCAATGTCATCTTTAGAAATAAGACAAATATTTGTCATTTCTTCATTACTTGTATCCTTGTTTGAGCTACTCGAATCATCATCTCATGTAATTTTTATTCTTTTCTTGTCTTTGTTTCAATATTTATTTAGTACAAGACATTCCATATTGCTATATCCAGATTTATTGCATTTGTAACAAGTTAGAGAATTATTTTTACTTGTATCTTTCTTGAAAAACCTTTAGAGGGATTTCTTTCAAAAGCTTTATTTTGCTTTAAGAATCTCTGAAACCTCTTGTTAACATTGCAACTTCTTCATCTTTGTCACCATTTTCTTTATATTCTTCATTTTCGCTTTCATGTGGAATGTGGAACAACTTCAAATGTCAAGTTTTTCTTTAACTTTCATCCTTTTTCTCGTCTTTTCTATATGTGGGGGTGATAAGTAACCCGATGAGTTCATTTATCCCGAGTTTTGTAAGGTCTTTCGCTTCAAGAATCATCGTTACTTTTGATTCCCATTGATTTGGTAGAGAGTTAAGAATTTTTCTTGCCATCTCCAAGTTAGATTAAACATTGCCATAAGCTACTAAGCTGCTTATAATGTTAGTAAAACGAGTTTACATAAAGGAAATAGATTCATCATAAGTTATTCTAAGCATTTCATATTCATGAACAAAAATGTAAACCTTTATACAATCATCCATATTCGTCCTAATGGATGAACTTTTGTGATGAACAATTTGTTTGAAGCCAATAAAGTGTGCCGTGATACACATGTAACTGACATTTTGTACGGACGTCCATGTATCAGTCGTAAATGACACTCTCTGGCCAGTGGTAAGAAACATCTCCTTCATCTCTGCCGTTTCCTTAACATGTCTCTTCAAACAATCTCACATCATTGTATACCGTTATGGCATGGGAAGTCGTGGTTTAAGAGTGTGGACAAATTTACAGAAGTATTTTTTGTTAACTATGGCAAAAGGCATCTCATCACAAATGATCATCTCTACAAATAATTCCCTCAAGATCTTCTAGTGAGGATTAACAGTTTCTTAATCTGTGTACCATTAGTGGCCGTAAAAGTTTCGTAACTGAGTTTGGTCTGATCACTGGCCACCAATCTCTTATGTATCTTATACCATTAGCAACCATTAAAATGTGCTATTAATACAGAGGTGTCTTGCTTCTTAGAATGACATCCACAAAGTTGCACACAGTGGTGGCATCTCACCTGCGGGTTCGCACTATCACCAAAAATTTTGGTGAAATATTATCATCTCCTCAATAAATATATCCTCATCTTTTATATCTATTGGGACTCGACTACTTACACAGGAAGTGGCTGCTCTAAATGTGGGTCTAGGGATGGAAGTACCTGTTGGTGTAGAAACTGTGGCATCCCTTTGTGGACGAGCATTCCCACTAGGTGTAGCATCCATATCTATCTCAATTGTGCTGAAAAAATAAATTAGAAGCAAGTGTTATGAAAATCTTTGTTAAATTGTGTTGTAACAAATGTTGTAGTGTGTTAAAGGAAAAAGGGGTCGAAGTGAGCTCAACATGGCTCTAGCAGAACTCAAACAGAGAGTTTGCTCAACAAGTGCTAGACATAGCGTATAAGCAAAACTCATTCAGAGAGTTCGCTCAACAGGTGCTAGACTGTTGGGAGCTCATAAAAAACCGTCCTAAGATAAGGTCCTAATCTCTAGACATGCATGAACAATAAAGATCGGGCCACTTCCAGGATCAAGGCTAGCCAAGGCCAACCAAGGGCCAAGACATATCATGGGCCACATTGGCCATGCAAGACCATATCATTTATTTATCTTTATTTATTTTATTTAATTATATTTCAAAGGACTTATTGATGGTTTCCACTTTGTAATCTCTATAAATAAGACCCTTAGGCATTTCATTTTACATCTTTTGACAATTTGGTAAATCCCTAAGTGGGTGAATTTTTGTTCTTGAGATCACCTTTCGGTACTTAGCACTTGGGCTATTTGGGTGAAATTCGTGAATAAATGGTGAATTATCTATCAATTTTATGAGTATTGCTTTTGTTTTATTCAATTTATCAATCTCTTGTTTATGTTTTCCATTCTATATTCAAAATCCAAAAATACATTATTTTTTGATTTTCCCTTTTGTTCATCTTTACTTTCTTGCATATCAAATATATCCTAAGCCTTAATCTTAGTATTTTTTGATTTCTCGAAATATCCCTATAAACCATAAAGAGAGTCTTCATATTCTTTTGTTAAATCTATTTATCCATTGTTCATATATTTTCCTTGCATTTTCTCACATACCACACACATCCTAAGCCTCCATATTTCCAAGGCCATATTTCGCATAAGTTCCACTTACCAAAATTAGCCTTCCCTCACCCACATTAGCCATTGGCTGAAATTCACCATTGCCATATACATTCCATCATTTTACTTATTGCCATATACATTTCATACACATATCTTGCCTTAGAAATCATTTGACCTAGCCTCCATCATATCCAATAACTCTAGCCAAATAAATCTTGCCTTACACAAATTTTGCCTCATTTGGAAACCCTAGCCTAACCTTCCATAAGGATCTTCTAAATTTTAAGAATCCTAACCCTAGTCACCCTTTCATCCAACTAAACCCTAGACTCTTATAAGACAATTCCTACCACTTAGAAATCCTTATCTCATCTTCAAATCCCTCCAAAATTTGAAATACATCCATTGCCCTAGTCAAACATCCAATTCCCAACAACTCCCATACATCTTACCATTTAGGATCAAACCTTAGCCACCTACCCATCTCCAAATCATATCTTCCCTATCCTATCTTCACTTTCCAATCTCTTAATTCTAGGAACCTCCCTAGAATCAGTCAAACCACTAAAGGCCTTCCATATCTTACCTTAGTCAATCCCTTAATTCTAGGAACTTTTCTATAATCACTCCATTCCTAAAATCATTTCATCACTCAAGTCATCCAAAGACTTTCAACCGCTTGCCATATCCAAAACCTATCTTCCATATCCAATCCTACAAATCTCTTATTCCCTATAGAATCACTCAAGTCAATCAAAGACTATCTCATCTTTCTTTAACCAATTCCTAAACTCATGGAACCCTAGACTTATTCAAACACCATCATTCTTCATCTTTCCTTCCTAAACCTAACTCCTATCTTTCCCAAATAGACTCCATCAATATAAGAGTCCTAGCCTCATTCATCCACATCCTTCCAAACCCTAGCATCTCATTCTAGACTCCAACCCTATGCTAACTCTTCTAAATCTCGAAATTCCCCTTAGCCACCATCCAAACCCTAGCTTATCTTTACCATACCAACCCTAAATATCACCCAAGTGGCCCCAACATCAAGGGCAACCTTTAAGCTGTTCCACATTGCATCATACACTCATATTCATCACTTAGATCACCTGAACTCATCATCATCATCATCATCATTTCTATCACTAAACGCCATACCTTCATCAACCTAGGAACCCTTCATTACCACCATACATGCAAGGCCAAGCAAGTTGGCAAAGTGCTACTCGGTCACCATCTTCACCAAGGTGAGCTTGTGAACTTAGTGTTTAGGGACAAAACTAGGGTCCCTAACATAGATATAGTGCTCGACAAGCGCTTGAGAGGAACTCATACAGAGAGTTCTCTCAACCATCGCTCGACATGGAGCTCAAGTGACTTTTTAAGTATATTGTGCACTCAACACATAACTCGAGCAAATATTCAAAAATTCTCGACCAAATGTTCAGAAATTTTCTGTGACATTTCCACAAACACCTTTCATTCACTGTTTTATTTATGCTTCCGTGAGCAAAATTTGATTACAACTATTTCCTCAAAACACCTATTTCTACACACTTCAAAGTCCAAAATCAAGAACCATAATAGTATATATGCTTATTGAATATTCCATGGTAACAAAATCCCCAAAATTGAAAACTCTAAAACTCAAAAATCATCAAAAATAAACACCAATTGCAAATCAAATGAGAAGTAGAGGAGGTGGTAATATACCAATTGATGCTGATAGGAAGTATTCTACGGAGGCCCTGGCCTCGTGATGACAGTAGGACAACTGCAAATGGTGCGGCATCTGTGAATCTTACGAGAGAAATAGAGAGAACAAAGAGAGAACAGCGAAAGAGTGAGGGGGAATTGGGAAGAAGAAAGGAAAAACGACGTGAAGAAAATGTCTGAAGTGGAACGGTGTCGTTTAGTTAGGTTTTTTTTTTAAAAATTCAAATGTAAAACGATGTCGTTTTACATCGATTTTTTTTTTTTTTAAAGTCGGAGTTCGGAGGTGCCGACTCCGACTCCGTCTGGATTCTCGGAGGAACTTCGACTCCGACTCCAAATTCTTAATACTCGGACTCTATCAAAGTCGGAATCGAAGCAGAGGTCGGACAGAGTCGGAACTGGCAAACTATTTGCACAACCCTATATATAGGGGTAACAAGCTGAAGGAGCATTGGTGCTTGAAGATGGAGCATTATGATTTCTAGGAGTAGCACATGGGTTTGGAGGCGAAGCATAGGGATTTGACTACATGTATAAATTTTGATTAGCATATGGAGTTAGAACATATGGGTTTGCAGGATAGGGATATGGACTTTGGATCAAGATAGGGATTTGGATGGTCATTAGGGGTTGGAGGGAGAGGCTAGGAACTTGGTGCAGGATATGGATTTGGATGGGCATTAAGGGTTGGAGGAGACCATAGGGACTTGGTGCAGGATATGGATTTGGATGGGCATTTGGGGTTGGAGGAGCATATAGAAGTTATAGCCCAACAATGAATGTTCTTGACATAGCATCATAAGCCTAGATAAAAAGCAAACACAATAGCATTAGTTTCAATTTGCCAACAATAACAAGAAAAGGTTGATAAAAAAATCTATAAAGAAAACCGTGACCTTCATTGAGTTTGAACAATCCGTCAAGGGTATGTTTGGCGGGTCATTATAACCCTTGCACCCTATCTTCCTCTTTGCCCATCGAGCTTCACACTAAAAAAGCAGCATACAATACTATCATCATTTAAAAGGCAAACAATTTAAGAACGTCAACTTTTTAAGAAGGTAAACAATTCATTAAGTGCATGACATTCAACTATTCTTATTTGCTCCCCAAACTTTTTAATCAACAAGATGCAACACAATTCTTTGAGTGGCAACCCATCAAACATCTAAATCGAATTAACAAAACTTCAAACACCGCGGAATAAAAATGTACAAGTAAAATCTAATTGATAAGAATTTGATAAAGTCAGGGTCAGAATCTAAGCAATCATTATTATTGAAAAATAAAAAGAAAAAGAAAATTATTTTAAAACATCATGAAACTAAGATGTCTACAAATCAGTAAATTCTATAACATACAAATAGGATAAAAAAAGGTTTGCTTATTGTGTTAAAGTGTTATGTGCGTAATTGTAATATGTAATTAAGTAAATATAGCTAGGCACTTAGGAGGACCTGACCTCCAGACACTTAAAAATATTTTGGATGAAATTTGACGTCTTTCAGTACTGATTGAATGTAATATTTATAAATGGTAATAATAACTGACATTGGACTTATTCAACCCATACTTACTGGACTAAAGAAATAGCTGACAACTTAAAAGACTTAACTAACCCACTAACACATAACTAACCCACTAACACATAAACCCACCTTTCTAAACATGGCCCATGACCAAGTCCTATAAGATAAGAAGAAATAAAATTAGAAATTATAAGCATAACCCTAGACTAATTACAATTGTCCCCTTAGACATAAACTCGATTCTTAATGCTTCTAGGATCATAACATACTCCCCTTCTTCAAAAGATCTTGCCCGCAAGGTCTAGAAACTTCCACCGATGCTCACCCAATTCTTCCCAAATAGAATCTTCCCTTGTGAAATCTAATGGACTAAATCCTTATAACTGAACTAATTTTCCGCATGACATAAATTGTATAGTAAGTTTAGTGAAATCCTAAAGAATTGGTCCTAACTGATAGAGTCAATTCACGCCTAATACAAGTCTAATGCTGCCAAGGGCAGTGAGTATAAATGTACAAAAAAGGATTGACCTTGTAGTTGTAATTAAACTACCTCACAAAATCCCAAACTTTGTACCATCTCTCCATTTGCCACCACTACTGTCAGGTTGCAACTCTCGTCAATGTAAGAATTTTCCCTCCTTGCCACCTTCGGATCAATGAAGTTGTGTCTGCTTCCTATATCAATTAGGACAACCACTAATTGGTCTCCTAGTACACCCCATAATCGCATAGTTTGCAGGAAAGACGTGCTCAAAATAGCATGAAGGGAAATTCCTAACAACTCTCCTTTTTCAGTAGGCTCTTGGATGGTTCCTGTCACCTATTTGGGAATACCCTCAAATACTTCATCTTTTCCTTATGGTTTTAGTCTTTCCAACAAAAATAATTTAGGTGCTCGACACCTATGCCCCGACTGGAATATTTCATCACAGGAATAGTAGAGCCATTTTTCTCGTCTTTCTTGCATTTGGATTGGGGAGATTCTCTTAATAGGTATGGTGGGTCTTATGTTTGAGATAGGTAGTGGGTTGTTAGGATGGGGATTTCTTGCTTCAGGACTTGGTGGAGGTGGGGGTAGCCTTAGTGTGGGTGCAAGTGCAGGTAGTCTAGGCGGTATTGGGTTGGGGGTAGGTTCAGTATTTTTGGTGTTTGAACCAAAAAGTAGTCCAAAAGCAATCGACAACGTTGTTGGCTTAAACATGGTCACCACAATCTACAAGTCATCTCGTAGCCCACTTAAAAAAGTATTGATGCGAAACTCCTCAATAAGTGCACTAATCCTATTGGATAGTATCTCAAACTGGGTTTCGTATTCCTCCACTGAGTCTGTTTGGCGGAGCTTTATGAAAGCCCTAATTGAATCCTCATAAGCCGAAGGTTCAAAATGGACCTTAGAGCCATCACAAATTCCTCCTAGGAATGAACTAGACTAGAATCCATCAACCAACAATACCATGAGAAAGCCTTACCTTCCATATGTAAGGAAGCAATTTGCAATTTGTGTTCTTTCGGAGTATTACATTAAGCGTAAAATTGTTGGGCCTTGAGAATCCATTCCACGGGTTCCAAACCATCAAACCTTGGAAAATCCAGTCTAAGTGTCCGCGCTTGAATCCCTATATTTCCATCAAACAGAGGATTATTACTGATTTTCATCATGGTCCATAGGAGCCCTCACCTAAATTATTAGCCCTTGTTGTAACAATCAATTGATCGTAGCTGGCTGTCAAATTACTAATCTGCTTCAGCACCATCTCCAACAACTGCTATTGCCGCTCTTGTTCCTCTCTCAATTGAGCTGTCTTGCCCTTCAAAATAGACATTGCATCAGCAAGTTGAGTGTGACGAGTACCCTCCGACATTGAGCAAGAATGTAGCTCTGAGACCACTTGTTGTTATGTGCCTAATTGTAATATGTAATTAAGTAAATATAACTAGGCACTTCGAGGAGCCTGACCTCCAAACACTTAACAATATTTTGGATGAGATCTGATGTCATTCATTAATGATCAAGTGCAATATTTATAAACAAAAACAATAACTGACATTGGACTCATTCAACCCATACTTACTTGACTAAAGAAATAATTGACGACTTGACTTAACTGACCCACTAACACATAAATCGACCTTTCTAAACGTGGGCCATGACCAATAAGAAATTACAAGCATAACCCTGAACTAATTACAATTGTCCCCCTAGACAAACCTGATTCCTAATATTTCTAGAATCATAACATAAAGATTAAAACTTTGGATTGAGTTTTTTCACCCCATAAAAAAGAAGTACTAAAATCTGAAGTGGAGTAGGAAGCTTAGTAATGGTGGAAGAAAGGAAATTGAGGAAAAATCAAGAGTACTGCAGAGGTTACAAGAGCAGGAAAATAGTAGTGATGCATTTGAGATAAGAAGAGTGAAAGAAAAGCTGAATCTACTACTGGATAAAGAAGATCTGAGGTGGAGACAGAGGGCAAAGACAAATTGGTACAAGCTAGGAGATAGAAATACAAAGTATTTCCATACTTGTGCTAACCAAAGGAAAAAAATGAATCTTATTAAAGAAGTGATGAATGAAAGTGGCAGGAAAGTTACTAGGCATGAAGAAATTGAGGAGACTTTTAGAAGGTACTTTATGAATCTGTTCTAGACAAATAATCCAAGAAGTGAGGAGATAAAGAATTGTATTGGAGGCATTGAAGCTAAGGTTACCCCAGATATGAATGATTGGATCTCAAGGAGATTTTCAAGGAAGGAGGTGGAAGAGGCAGTCAAGCAAATGGGACCTTTAAAGTCCCCTGGCCCATATGGGTTTGGAGCTTGCTTTTTCCAAAACCATTGGAATGTGATGGCTGAGGAAGTGTGTCATGCAGCCTTGTCAGTGCTTAATGGTAACTCTATGGATTCTGCCCTTAATTACACCTTTATTGCTTTGATTCCTAAAGTGAAAGACCCTAAGGTGGTTAGTGATTTTAGACCTATCAATCTTTGTAATGTCATTTATAAAATTGTGTCTAAAACCATCACTAACAGATTTAAGATAGTGTTATCATCCATCATTTCTTCCATTCAAAGTGCTATTTTACCTGGGAGAATGATAAGTGACAACATTATGATAGCATATGAACTGTTACACTCCTTGAAAACAAGGAAGAGGGGGAGGGTGAGAAGTATGGCCATCAAGTTAGACATGTCCAAGGCCTATGATCGTGTGGAGTGGAAGTTCTTAGAGGCAATTATGTCAAGACTTGGTTTCTGTGAAAAATGGGTGAAGCTCATCATGAATTGTGTGTGTGCAGTGTCTTTTTCAGTTTTAATTAATGGAAAGGTAGGTCACACATTCAAGCCCTCAAGGGGTTTAAGGCAGGGTGATCATTTGTCACCCTGCCTTTTTATACTCTGTGCTGAGGGGCTGAGCTTAATGCTTAACTGTTGTGAGAAACAGAACTACATTAAAGGTGTACAAGTGTCTCGAGGGGGAACTAGTATCAGTCATCTTCTATTTGCAGATGATTGTATACTGTTTGGAAGAGCCAAAATGGAAGAATGGGACCAGATTCAAGAAGTGTTAAGCCAATATGAGAAAGCTTAAGGACAGGTTCTGAACAAAGGGAAGACTTTAGTATTTTTTAGTAGTAACACAAAGGAGGAGGATAAGAGGAGGATTATGGAGGCTGGGGCTTCTGTTGCCTGTGGAAGTTATGAGAAATATTTAGGTCTACTTGCTCTGGTAGGTAGATCTAAATATAATTCTTTTAGAGTTTTAAAAGATAGAGTTTGGCAGAGGATATCTAGCTGGAAAAATACCTTCTTCTCTCAAGCTGGAAAAGAAGTGTTGATAAAGGCAGTACTCTAATCCATCCCCACATATTTTATGAGTGTGTTCAAACTCCCCGTGAAGTTGTGTAAGGAGATGAATGGTTTATTTTCTAAATTCTGGTGGAGGAAGCAGTATGAGGATGGGGGTATCCAATGGAGGTAATAGGAACATTTGGGTCTACAAAAAGGGAAGGGAGGTTTAGGATTTAGGGACTTGGAGAGCTTCAATTTAGCCCTCTTAGCAAAGCAGGGATGGAGGATTCTTAAATATCCTGACTCTTTAGCAGCTGTGGTTTTTAAGGAGAAGTACTTTGAGAATTCTAACCTATTGGATGCTAAACTTGGTTACCAACCTTCATTTATATGGAGGAGCATTTGGTTTGGGATTTGCTCCAAGAGGGCTTGAGGTGGAGAGTTGGGGGTGGGAGTAAGATTCAAATTTGGGGCTTCAAATGGTTGCCAATTCCATCATCATTTTCTGTTCAGTTACCAGTGTCTGTGCTAAGGGGAGATTCGAAAGTGGAAGAGTTGATTAACAAACAGAATAGGGTATGGGATGAAGGAAGAGTTAGAGCTATCTTTTCAAGTGAAGAGGCTGAACAAATTATTAATATTCCTTTGGGTAGAGGCAATGACAAGTTAATATGGGGTCCATCCAAGAAATGGGCTTATACTGTCAACAATGCCTATTATTTGTAACTTGAAAGAATGAAAAGCAGAAGAGGTACAAGTTTAGCTGAAGAAATTGAAGATAAGAGATGGAGGAATATATGGGACCTAAAAGTTCCAGGTATGGTCAAGATGTTCTTATGGAAAGCAAGAAATAACTTGTTACCCACTAAAAAGAACTTATTCAAAAGGAAAGTTGTGCAGGATTCAAGTTGTACCATCTGTTTTGCAGAAGAAGAGATAGTCATGTATGCTCTTTGGGAGTGTACAGCAGAAAACGACATATGGGCTGAAGAGAGAAGCATAGTACAGAAGTGGAGTTGTAAGAAGGCTGATTTTATGCAGCTATGGGAGAACCTGATGGCAAGGTTGAATATGTCACAACTTGAAGAGATGGCAGTCCTTTTTAGAAGAGTGTGGTTGAGAATGAATGAAAGTGTCTTTGAGGAAAGACTGTCATGTCCTAGAAATATTATGATTTTTGCTAGAGAAGGTTTTGAAGAGTACAGGAATTCACAAGGGGCACAGAGGAAGGATGATTATTCATCAAATGCAGACTTGAACATATGTAAATCGCAGAAACCAGAGGCAGACTTCGTGGAGGTTAATTGGGATGCATCATTAGACTTAAAGAGGAAAAGAATGGGAGTGGGAATAATGATTAGAGATGAGAAGAGAGATGCAATGGTGGCTGCTTGTGATCAAAGGAAGCATGTTCAGAGTCCAGCAGTGGCAGAATGTCAGGCACTTTGGAAGGCATTGGAATTGTGTAACGAGCTGAATTTTCAGAAGGTGTTGTTTGAAGGAGATGCCAAGGCTATTGTCACAGCAATTAATAGTGAGGAGGAAGATCTGTCTAGCTTTGGTTCTTTAGTTGAAGATATACGTTCAGTATTAAAAAATAGACCAAATTGGTCTTTACATTTTGTTTATAGAGAGAAAAATATAGTGGCTTATACACTAGCTAAGGAAGCTTTGAAGTTAGTAGAAGCTAAAATATGGATTGAAAAAATTTCAGCTTTTATTGTAAACTGTCCGGAAAAAGACAAACTACGTATTACTTAAAGTTTTATCAATGAAGGTTTGAGGTTTATTTCAAAAAAAATATGTCTGAAGTTTATATTAGATGCATATTATACATTCTATGTACCTGGGAAAGTTAAACAGTTTATGTGGAGAGTTGGGAAAAATTTTCTGGCCACTAGATCTAATTTGTTGACAAAAAAAATGATAGAGAGTGATGTATGCCCAATTTGTAAGGAGCAAAAGGAGACTGTCATGCATGTGTTGCTGCAATGTGTAGCTACTAATGATATCTGGTTGGAGACTTGCTCTAAAATACAAAAGTGGAGCACTAGTGAGGGTGACCTGTTAGAACTGATAGAGAAACTAATGCAGAAGTTGTCTAATGAGGAAATGGAGGAGGTGGTTCTGATCATGTGGAACATATGGATAAGAAGAAACAAATTTGTTTTTGAAAACACATTTACATCTCCAGGCCTTGTTATTAGTGCAGCAAGCAGGGCTGCACGAGGTCCGGTCCGGTCCGGCGATGGACCGAAGGTTCTCGGTCCATTAATTGGACTGGATCGGACCGGACCGAACACCTAAGGGGATCGGACCGGACCGGTAGCTTTCGGTCCGGTCAGGTCCGACCTCCCTTTTTTTTTTTTTAATCAATTAATAAAAAAAAATTATTTACAATACGAAATTAAACTAAGTGACTTATTAATGTGAATTATGTAACAAACTCAATAAAAAAATATTTTATATGGTTAATGATAATAAATTAGATAAAAATTACATTATTGATAATGTTAATTATTACTTTATTACTAACTTAAAGTATGTTAATGCATAATGAGCCATATACAACTTTTAACATTTTGTATATGAAGCAATAAGCATGAATAATTTAATTATTCATACATATTATATCCATAATTAAGAAAGATACATATTTAATATACTATTATAAATAAGAATAAAATATTTAATTATACATACTATTATAAATTTATAAATTATACATATATTATAATTTATACTATAACGCTTAATACTTAATAATATTAGTAATACATTAAAGAATATATTAATACATTGATACTAAATATATATAGTGATAGACTTATAGTGATTAGTTATTATGAATCATGATTAGTATAAATTATAATTATATAGTAGTATTAGTATAAAGTATTAGACTATTAGTAATATAGTGTAGCTATATATTAGTAATATTAGTATAAGTATAACTATAGTATAATTTATGATTCTAATACTATAATGACAATTATAGTATAACTATATAATAGTATTAGTATAAAGTATTAGACTATTAGTAATATAGTGTAGCTATATATTAGTAATATAACAACTAATATAACTATTAGTATAACTATATAATAGTATTAGTATAAAGTATTAGACTATTAGTAATATAGTATAGGCTATAGGCTATAACTATATATTAGTAATATTAGTA
This sequence comes from Pterocarya stenoptera, assembly GCA_003123785.1. NCBI lineage: Eukaryota > Viridiplantae > Streptophyta > Magnoliopsida > Fagales > Juglandaceae > Pterocarya > Pterocarya stenoptera. The sequence continues at coordinate 31,081 of QEOT01123443.1, read as the reverse complement.
ATTTAGTATAAGTATAATTGTATAAGTATAAATATAGTCTATAGTCTATACTTATAACTATACTAAATCATTATAACTTATACTAATATATAATATAGTTTTAATTTCTTATAAATTTATAACTTATAATAAATCACTATAATATAGTATAGCTAAATTAATATAACAACTAATATAACCATTAGTATAACTATATAAATATATAATAGTATTAATAGTCTATACTTAATTATAATATAGTATAATTATATATAAAAATATATATATAAATATATTCAGTCTGGTCCGATCCGAAAAACATCCGGACCGTGGACCGGACCGAATTCATTCGGTCCAAAATGACCGGTCCGGTCTGATTTTTTCGGTCCGGACCGACCGATGCTCACTCCTAGCAGCAAGAGAATAGATTAGAGATTTTAAATTAGCTCAACCAGAGACAAGAAAGAACTATTATTGCAGCAACATAGTGAGACAAATGAGATAGAAGAAACCAAATGAAGGGCAGGTGAAAGTAAACTGGGATGCAGCCATAGATAAAATACAGAAAAAAATGGGAATTGGTGTAGTCATAAGGGATGAAATGGGGGAAGCACTCACAGTTTGCAGTGATCAAAGGAAACATGTGGAGCACCTGCAACTGCAGAATGTATGGCACTTAGGAAAGCTATAGAGCTCAGCAGGGACCTTGGTTTTCACAGAGTACTATTTGAGGGTGATGCACAGAACATTATGAGAGCTATTAATGAAGACAACGAAGACTATCCAATTTATGGGAGTATAATCCAAGATGCCAAGAAGATGATACAACAGCAACAGGGATGGAAGGTACAATATGTTCACAGGACATCAAATGAAGTGGCTCACATGTTAGCCAAGAAAGTTTTAAGTTTAGAATCAGAGCTTGTTTGGATGGAAAATATGCCAACTTTTATTTATGATAAACTAGATAAGGAAAAGCATTGTATTGATGACATTATTCAAAGTTAATACAAATATATATGATTCTTGATTAAAAAAAAAAAAAAGATCTATTAGCCTCTCTTTCATACTTGTAGGAGAAATTTGAGTCTAGATTTGTCTCATCTATTAGTTGATATCTTCAGTAGCAATGTAGCATATTTCTTGACATACCTCCATGCATGTTAATAAAGGAACTAGATTATTATTTAAAAAAAAAAAAAAGAAAGAAAAGAAAAAGAGAACAAGGAGCTAGATTTACCCAAATTGCAAGGACTCAGGACCAAAACTAGGCAGTCCGAGTTGGGAAGCTTCTCTGCAGTCGATTTCAATGGCAATCTCAGTAATGTTGCGCAGTCGATTTCAGTGCCCCTACAAAAGGGGAGGGTGTTTTGTACGAGATGTTAGAGAAATGAGAGAATTTGAATTTTATTATTTTATTATTATTTAATCTAAATCATCAAAAAATCGTGCTGTGTTTTTATAAAAAGCTTCTCCGTAGCATTGCTTTTTTTCTCAATAATTCGTACAGAATTTATTTAGTTAAGTTTGGATTATGAGTTGAGATGAGATGAGATAAATTGAGATGAAAGTTAAATAAAATATTATTAAAATATAATTGTTAATATTAAAAATATATTTTTTGAATAATATTATTAAAAAATTAAATTAATTATTATTTTTTATATAAAAATTTATAAAAATTATAATAATAAAATTAAATAAATTGAGATCTCTACTCAATCCAAACCGAACCTTAACGGTATTATCGGACCTTGAAATTCGGTGAATCACCGTGGATTTAAGTGATGCAATAAACATTGAACCGGCCCAAACCCGCACAAACCCGTGCAAATCGGGTCGTCGAAACGAAACTTGCTCGCATTTTCATCAACAAGATGAAAGATAAATCATGAAATCTGCCCCTGATGACGGACCTGTTTGGTTCCTGCTGCGTTAGACATCAATAGCTTTACCCATTCCACACTGAGAAATCGAAGCCACGAGCCTCAAATCTTAATTCTCACAGGTTTGTCATCTGTTCCCCCCAAAAATCCCTTCTTCTTTTGGAAAATATTTTGGGATTTTACACCTTCCGTTTGCCTTGAGTTTTCTTGTTATCTTTACAATTTGTAGTTTTTTATTTGATAGATAATATCTGTACACCTTCTTTTCGATTGGCATGTGCAATGTATGAAATTATGGTGGCTTTCCAATCAATTAGCTTGATAATTATTTCGCTCGGTTTGGCTGCTGATAATTCATCCTGGAAAATAAATGAAAATTTCACCCTTTTTTCCAACACTTGGTTTGCGCTGGCCGTTAAAATGTACTGCCATCTTTCTTTTTCGTTTGAGCGTTTCGGAACCAAGCAAATGACAATTGTTTGTTTCTTTAATTTATTACTCCGTTCAACATATAATTGGAATGAAACCCCGGATAGACACCTTCCTTATCTCCCTGATCTGAAAAGTGTGGCTAGTTTACCTAAACTTTTACTTTTCTTTTTCATCAAGAGAGGTTTTCTTTGAAAGAAATTTTTCTTAGAATGCGATTGTTATCTTCATAACTCTGTGTTTCGGTATGCTGAGTGGTCTCGTGGGAATGTGGAAATTGAATTGAGTTCATCGTGTTCTACATTTTCGGATTTCAAATCATTTTTAGATTTTTTTTTAGCAGTTGAGTTTATTTATATATCTTAGTATTTTAATTCTTGGGATATCTCCAAATGTTGAAACTTGAATCCTGTATCCTTTTTGAGCCCCAATTTGATTAGGATTTGGTTTTGCTGCTTACGGATGAGATAGGGAGGTAAGGAAAAATCAAGGTTTCATTAATGTAATGGAGATTTATTAGTCTATATGAAGAAATGGATAAGTTTTACAACTTTAAATCCTATGTTTCCTATGATTTTGCATATTTTATCAATAAATTACAGGATAATTTTCATTCAATGAATCATAACTGGGGCACTTAGTGTCTTTTCTGTCGTCTATCATACCACTGAGGATTTAGCATAGTCAAATTGAAAAAACTGGTTTAGGTATTGAAGCCCCAAGCATGTGGTTGGGTTGCCAGGTTCTGCAAAATGCTGCATGTTTGAGGCTTATGGTTCTTTTTCACATCTTGCAGGCTTTCACCAATGCACAGTATTGCAATGGAACATCTAGATAGTGGATCAGACAGTGTCAGTCAAGTAGAATTGACTGAACCTCCTCTTATATGTGGACTTCCAGATGACATTGTTCTTCTCTGCCTAGCAAGAGTTCCTCGAAAGTACCATACACTGCTCAAGTGTGTCTCAAAAAGATGGAGAGACCTAGTTTGCAGTGACGAGTTGCATTCTTACCGCCGAAAGCATAAACTCGATGAGACTTGGGTTTATGCACTGTGTCGAGACAAGTTTGATCGGGCTTGCTGTTATGTGTTGGACCCCAACTCATCAAGAAGATGCTGGAAACCCATTGAAGGGCTTCCACCTCGCAGCTTGAAGAGAAAAGGGATTGGTTTTGAAGTATTGGGAAAGAAAGTATACTTATTGGGTGGCTGTAGTTGGTCTGAAGATGCTACCAATGAAGTCTACTGCTATGATGCTTCAATGAGTTCCTGGAGTGTTGCAGCTCCCTTGTCAACTGCAAGGTAACACTCCTCACTTGCACTGCACACTGGTAAATGCCGTGTTCTTCACATTCAATTGAGGTTAACCTTCTGAAAGCCTACTCTTTATGGAATCTGTGGAAGTCGTAAGATTCTGTTCCTCATGATTAATATCATTGGATTAGTGACATTAATTTTTTCCTAAAGATATCGGGTGTCTTTGGTGCTTTTTTAATACAGATTATTTCACTTATAAAAAATGTTAATATCATTGGCTAGCTGTAACCTGTTGACACATTAAAAATAGGATTGATGGCTATATCTTTTTCTGCATCATGTCATATATAAGAACAATATTTTCTATTTTGAATTTCTTTTGGGTCAGAAGTACAAATGATCCAATTTTCAGCATCTTACTTTCAAAATTGGGTGTTTAAAGAGCGTGTGACTCTTGTTTATGAAGTGCCAAATTCGACAGGGGCACTTTTGCAATACAACTAGCAGCCCCATTCTTATTATTAGTAAGATAGGTTCGGAGCTCTTATTATTAGAGAAAGGAGAAAGGGGATTCCCTTGTCAATAAACCAACTTACAAATAGATTTTTTCAATCTATATTGTGCAGTTGGGTTCAAGTTTTGTTTGCTTGGATTTAAACATTTGGGGAGGGGTGTAGTAACAATAAAAGGCACAGTTACCTACCCTCCCCAAAAAAAAACCTCCTTGAATGGGCTTTCCAACATCTTCTTGATGAGTTTGGGAAAGAAAAAGGGTTGGCAAGAATTCCCTTTGTAAGTCCTTGCATTTTTTTTCTTGGTTGGCAGAAAATTCCTTTTAAAAGCCCTTGCATTCAATCTTTGATCTCTGATATCTTTCACTCTCTCTCTCTGTCTCTCTCACACGATACAATGTCCGCTTGTTGGATCTGGCCTTTTTCCCTCTCTGATTTGGCATGAGGCAGTTTGATTGACCTCAAGACTCCAAGAGGACGATGAAATTCTTTTCCGTGTATGCATTTAAGTGATTAGATGAATATTACCCTTTTAATCACTATCTCCCAATGAAACTCTGGTCAGAGATTGTTTAAATATCAAGTTTATTTTTATTTTAAGTTAATTCAATGGTCAAGCATGATGCATGTACACTAGTATGTGTTTCCCTGTAACTTTGTTTCTTCCTCAAAGATCATTTTCTTTTCCCTGGCGCTGGAAGACTGGAAATCATTTAGAAGTTTCATGTATTCAGGTGTTATTTTGCTTGTGAAGTTTTAGATGAGAAAATCTATGCCATTGGAGGGTTAGATTCAAATTCAAGCAATCCGCATTCATTGGATATTTATGACCCTCATACAAACGATTGGAATTCTCAATCAGACCCAAAAATTATTTCTGAAATTGAAGATTCCATAGTCATGGATAGGAGGATTTATACTCGAAGTGGCACTTCTGCTGGATCTTCTGATGTGCATGCAGTAGTTTATGAACCATCAAGTGGCAGGTGGCAGCATGCAGATGCCGATTTGGTGTCGGGATGGCGGGGACCGGCAGTTGTTTTGGACGGAACCCTGTATGTATTGGATCAGAGTTCAGGAACCAGGCTGATAATGTGGCAGAAGGAAACCAGGGAATGGGTGCCATTTGGTAGGTTGTCGCCTTTGCTTACAAGACCACCCTGCCAAATAGTTGCTGTTGGGAAAAGCATTTTTGTTGTGGGAAAGGGGCTGAGCACCGTGATCGTCGACGTTGGCAACGTGGGGAATATTGGTGGGGTAATAATAAGTTCTTCTATACCGAAATTCACTTCTGATGATGATGTAATTAGCTGTAAATGTTTACCACTTTGATTCTATATGTGAAAGTGGTTTAATTAACTGTTGTTTGATACTATGGATATATTACGCGATTTGGCGGCACATTGGAACACATTCGACATTATCTTGTTTAAAAAAAAATGCCCCTCGTGCTTTGTATTAATCTGAAGGGGAAAAGACTCTTCATTCACACTTGATTGCAATTTGATTTTGCCAGTTCTACTAAGCGATATTAGGCTTTCGGTAACCTGTCTGTTTCCGAAACCAACTGCTGTAAAGTGTTGTCAAACGGCAGCTTCCCTATCCAAACCAACTGCTGTAAATTTGTAAAATCAATTCAACAATTTCCACGGTTAAATGGAAAAGAAATGTAATTTGACTACTTACCAGACGGCTGGCTTTGTTTGAATTTGAAATTCACTTCAATTCAATTCATCTCATCATTATAATTTTCTTAAATTTTCAAATAAAATATAATAAACAATTCAACTTTTTCAAATCTTAAAATAATAATAAAGGAGCTGCTACAGTCACCGAAGCTGGTTACAGAAGTTTTTTACCGAATGAGATGTCCCTCTTGAGTGGAATGCCACAGTGAATTGAAAAAAAAAAAAAAAAAAGCAAAAGTAAAAATGAAAACAGACCCAACCAATCGTCCTTGCCCTCGTCCCTCTCCACTCATTGTATTGCTACAGCCTACAGGTGCAAGCCTCATTTTCCCCCTCTATTTCCAGCACCGACCTCTGTTCTAGTCCACCTTTCGCCGGTCTCGCCTTTTCCCTTTTCCGAATTCCGAGCGGTAATTTTTCCCCCATCTTTTTCTCTATTTTTACTCAAGTATTAGGATTTTTATCTACATATGTTAGGAAAAATCAAGTGCTCAAAAACATAAAATCTGTACGCTATCCAAACTCACCAAGAATTAAATCAAAAAATTGGACAATTTTCTCATTGTTGACAATCGCCGGTATTGACCCGTATACCATTGTTCACGTAATTTGCTTACAGTATATTATTTGATTATTTGTATATATTATTTCATTTGCATATATACTCACAAACGTTAATAATGAACTTCATAACTTTTTGTTTGTTTTTCCACTTTTTCGAAGTGGAGTCAGGGAGATGAAGTCACAGGCGTGGATTCGTATTTCAAGGAGATGGGTTCATGTGGTTCAAGGAGATGAGGGAGATGATTTTCAGGGAGACGAGAGATGAGGGCTCGTACCTTCTGATGAGGGAGACTTCTTTTTTTGGGGGGGGGGGGGGGGGGGGGGGGGGGAATCTGCGGATGGAGCCTGTAAACAATTTCTGTGGACTTAGCATTTTCTTAATAATAATATTAAAAATAATATTCTAACAATATTTTATTCAATTCATCTAAAACCATCTCAACTCATCTCTGACTCCAAACAAGATAAGTTTTCATCATATATTTAAGAAGCAAGCAACAGAAGAAAGGAAAATGGATAGTGTAAAATATATAAACATCCTACAATATATAGCATCGTCTCTTCATTTCTTGTAAGGAATCAATGGGTGCAAGGGGAGCTCTGTGGATATTATCAACACAATATGGTACAGACCGAAAAGCAATCCCTTTTTGGAGTAATTACAGTACAAGGGAAACTCTGAAATCCATTGTAGGAGAGACAACACTTCGCAGTAGATCTCTATCACTTCCAACGCTGGATGCTATGTCCCCATTTAGCAAATTAAATGGTCAATCATTTGAACACCCTTGACATTCCTCTTCAAATCAACTGGTATATAAATAAAGCAAGCATGATAAAATTGTCAGCTAGTCCCTTTCCTCTTGAATGCAGGATGCACAATTCCATTGTAAGAATCCAATTTGTCAATCTTAGATAAACACTCTTTCATCCTCTTCAAAACAACAGGCATAGCTGAGACATTGTTTGAAATTTTATCTTTAAGCAACCGTATTTTCTCAGTAGCCTCTTGATCCCCTTCCAACTGTTGTGCCCCCTCACTAGAACTGACCTGTCCTGCATCTGTATCACAGATACAAGGTGAGTGTCTCAAACCACTCCAGAGTCCAGAGGGAGTAACTGAACTATAAACAACAAGGAAGTCACTGAAGCCTTAAAAGCAAACGCCATCGGATTAAAGTTCAATTCTAGTTTAAGAAGTTTGCTTAGGAAATATTTTAGCAGGCAAAGGAAGAAAGCAAGAAAAAAAACTGTTATTGGTAATTCTAATTGCAAGTGCTACATTCTATGCTACCATAGATAACATCTGCACACGTTTTCAAATCTGATTTCTTAAGAGCAGAGTTACGAGCAGGTATGGGATTTAGTAGGACTGCGAAAAGGAGTCCCTTTTTGAAGGTCAGCTTGGCTGCTCGTAGTTCCACCTTCAGAATCAATGCTTCAAATTCCACTTGCAACCCTTTATATAGATTACATCACATCCAACTATTTATCACGCATTCCATCCTTATTCCAATATTCTCAACTAAATAAGAAATCAAATGAAAATACCCAGCATCTTCCCTAAACCGAAATTAATGGGTACTTCATATCCCCTAAACAAATAATCCCTCTAATCCCCTTTCTCCCAGTGAACGTCTACAGTTACATTTTCTGGTGGCTAATGGCTAACCAGGCCTCTTTGTTTCAAAGGGCGGACAATCATTGGCTGAGCTACACAATCAATCAACCCTACTCGACTTCTACAGTTAAAACCTTCAACCAACTGAGTTGATCTTTTTTTATAGGTACACCAGTTGATTTGAACTAAAGCATCATTTCACTTGCACCAAGTTTTTGATGCTGCAAACCAAACCCAATTGATTGTATCATCCATAATATTGTGTTCCTCAATTTGATTTTTTTTGTTAAGTAATTTTTTTTTCCTCAAATTTCAATATTAATCAATCATGTTCTTTTCGAACTAAACCTTTTTTTTATCATTATTTCCCATTTATGACTACAAAAGAAAAGGCTGAAAATTCCCCCCTTCTTTTTGTACCATAGAAAATATGCCAAGACGGGAAATTTTGAATTGTTTTCACAAAACTTTTTCTTTTACGATTTTCAGATTTTCATTATACTTATAAAAAAAAAAGATTTTCATTATACGACCCAAGGGAGCCACATTTGCAGTCACGTGAGCCTATTAGCCTAGAGCCTAATACACCACTCCACCGAAAAACTTTCTTCTACCTTTAATTTGGGAATAGCAGAAAACATGTAAAAATGAAGAAACATCATATTTTTTTCTCATTCATTTTCTCGGCTACCAAACAAGAGGACGACCGAGTACCACCGTGCTAAATTAATATAATTACGCAAAAAGTAAAAGCTAGAAAAACACCGAAATATACCAGAAATAGGACCTCCGGATGGGGATGGTTCCAACCCATTAGGAAAAACGGGTCTCTGAGCTGCAAGGACCGAAGCGAGAGTGGTCCGGAGCTGATCCGGGAGCGTGGCTCTGTAATCGAGAATTTTTTGCGCCATTTCCATCACATCGGACTCCAGCTGCTCCAGCTCATCATCCTCGTCCTCGGAGTTCCGAACGTCTTCTCGAGTTCCGAGGGTTTTGTTCAACAAGGCCATGATGTATTGGACTTGTTGCAAGCCACCACAAATTCTCTGCGTGAGAGAGAGAGAGAGAGAGAGATTCAATCTGTGTGCGTGGGTTGGAGGGTAACTGAAATTTTGGGGGGAAGTTGGGGTTTTTGTTTTTTTGGAACGTGGTTAGGGTTCTAAGAAAGAAAAGAAGAGCCCTTATTTTGTTTCAAATTTCACTAATTTCGTTTCATTTCAATATTCAGACGCGAATTAAACACAAGTATGTTTTAATTTTAAATTTTTAAAATTTTTCATTTAACTATTATAATTTTTTCAAATTTTAAAACAAAACATAAAAAATAATTTAATTTTTTTAAATTCAAAAAATATTTATATTAAAAAATTATAACATATCCCTCTTTTTAAATTTATAATTTTTTTATTCAATTTTTTATTTACTTTTTAAAATCTCATGAAAATTTTAATTTAAATAATTTTATTATTATTTATAAATTTATGTCATCTTCTTTGTTTTAACCAAACAAGTCGAGAGTGTACTTGCTGTTAAGTTTGGTTCCTAACGACACATAAAAAAAAAAAAAAAATAATAATAATAATAATAATAATATCTAAAGCTAGTCAGTTTCATGCACTCTCATTGCGCACCCCTTACTTGTCATGCCAGTAGATCAAGTGAAACGGTACAGATCATTGCGAGTGGGAGATGAAATTGTAAGGAAACCAGACGACATTTCAAAGTGATTAAATGAACCATTTTCTTTGTGACCTAGTCCATATGCTCCTAAGTCCATTGAAGACAAAAAATCAAACAAATAGGAGACAAAAGTCACCATTGAAGACTGCCCAGTCCATCTGCTCTTTTCCCTCCCACGAATGAAAGACGAAAGCGAAACCAACTCTTCTCCTTCGGTCTCTCTCTCTCTCTCTCAACGTAATTTTGCAATAATCACAGTTGGCATTAACTGTTCATAAAGATGTTTATATACATTAATGTAAACAACACAAAGTTCTTTGAATAGATGATATTTATGACCAAAGGAGTCGACTTGTAGGAGGTGCAAGAATATACATTAAAGATGTTGAAGCTTATTTTGGTGGCAATGACATATATTGTGGTTGTTCATGTGTTCGTTGGTAGGATTAGAGTAGGGTTCTTCCTCTCTTCCACCCCCACGCCCAATGTTGCCAAAATTGTTATTGATAAAGTTTCCAAAGTTAATGTTTAGTTCCTAATAAGAATAATAGGGTGATTTTGTTGGATTTTTAAAAGAAGTTGTCGATAGTCGAGACTCCTCCTCATTTGACAGTCTCTCTAGTTTGGGATTTTGTTGGATTTTTCTATTCACAATGGGAGTTTTAACGTTCGTGTGCAAGAGCTCTGGCGATGAGTGGACTAGTAAACCTCTCTCTACGGAGCTTGAGGCCTCGGCTCCCTCCACCTTTAACCTCCAGAGGAAGCTTGTCTAGACTGCTCTCTCTACTGACTCTTTTGGTGGGGTCCAGTCCTCCTTCTCCCTCGTTACCCCTACCTCCGCCGTATTCCAAGTGATTATTGGTGGTGCTTCAGGTGGTGCTTTCATTGGAGGTGGCAGAGCAGCTGCAGCAACTTCTGCAGGAGGTGCAGCTCTGGCTGCTGAAGCAAAGAAGAAATAAGAGAAGGAAGAGTGATGATGATTTAGGATTATCACTCTTTGATTAGTGAATTTTACGATAACTTATCTACTATGTCCTGGTTTTACTTCCATCTTTTTTGTTGGGTCCTTGTTACTTATTTATAGTTATAAACCTTTGTTAATTGGATTATGTTAGAGCGTGGGGTTATCCTATCTAGTGACATGATAAAATTTTGTGCTGAGATTTCTTTGTTGGGAAATATAATTGTCTGTTTCCTTTTAAGCTTCTCTGATTGAAAAGGTTCAAAAAAATGGGTGATTTTGGAAAATCTGGAAATTAAGTGATACCAATGAATGTCAATATAGAGCTATACTGTAAATGGTGTCAAATAGAGTTGTTGGTAGCTATACATAAATAATTATAACATCCTCCAACAACCTAAAGTTTTGGGTGCAATGAGTTATGCTGTAAATGGTGCCAAATAGAGTTCTTGGTTGCTATACATAAATAATTATAACATCCTTCAACAGCCTAAAGGCAACCTTTTGATCCAGGGAGTTGGCTTGTATTGAGATGATGGGTGGGGTGGGCTACATCTTAAGTTCAATCTTGCCAGACGTTCTGGTGAGCATTTGGATTTGCTGACATTTTGTGCTATTACTTACCAAAAATGAAAAAAAAGTTGTGCTATTGCAAAACCACACAGATGGCGTACTTGCGTATGTAATCATATAGAAACTAGAGTTATGATTGTGCTTGATATATATTTTTTGTAAGAAAAGTTTAGTTTGATGTCATGATTTCTTTTTTGAATTGAATTGCTTCCAATTTCCAATTACCAATTTCCTTACTTCACTTTGAGCAAATTTGACCTTTCTCTTTGCCACTAATGATTTGGGACATGGATTAGGTAGATAACGGATGAGTTGCCTGTCTAGTCTGGTCCTTGATCCACCATTGACTGGAAGTTTGGACCATAGAGAGCTTGAATAACAGAAATTATGCACCAGATATACAGGGGTTGTGGGTGTATGGATAGTTAGAGATTTTTCTGGTTGCATGAGAGAAGGAAATATTTATTAACTATCAATTGGCTAATTTGATTAAAACCAGTTTGTTGCTAATCTGATAAAAGAAAAGTTGGCAGGTTAAGTGATAAAAGTCAGGCTACTTAGTTTTATGAAGGTTGATAAGAGACCAACTCAATGTATCACATAATTCCAGTAGTACTCAGTTATGTATTAGTTCACATATGTCTTATTTTGCTTCAATATTATCTTTCTTAATTATGAACTTTATTTCAATATTGATATACCATCAATATTTTTCTAATAGATAGATGATAGTTCTATTTCTTGTCATTCCTGTTGACAGGTTGCAAAAAGGTACAAGAAAGGGAAAGAGTTGGGTTTGCACTGAAAGAACAAAATGCAACCCAATTTAAAGCTATTACCAAACCTGATAGCAGCAATGTTACCAAACTTGTATTAATTTTGTTGTACTTGATACAATCATAGTAATAGACATAGTCTTTGTAATAGATGTAGTCTTTATTTATCATATTAACATGTAATGGACGTAGTCTTTGTAATGGAATATGTTTGTTGTTGGGAACATACCAACTTCTTTTACTCATTTAACAAGCAACAAAAATCCTGTGCACTAACAAGGATTGTTCCAAAATACGCTTTTCCCATTAATCAAACTGTGAAAAGTGGGTCCTGAAATATATACATTGAACACAATACAACAAGTCTGGAACTCAAATTACACAAGTTATCTACATTGAACATAATATAACAACTACTTTACAAAACACTTCACAAAAATGTTAGTTTCGCTACTTCTACTCATCAACCAGATTTTTCCCAACTACATTGGTATCAATCATTGTAGTTGGGTTCCATCTATCTCAACTATCCGGTTGGGTTCTATCTATCTCAAGTTACAACTGTGAACATAATATAAACAATTAAGAACAAACATAATATAACAAATTCAATCACTTTAGAGAAACTGACGGAATAAACAAAGATTAAGTACACTTTCTTGAGTCTCAATCATGGCAACGCCAAACTGGATTCCACTGGACTCCAACACTTCAATAGTGTTTTGGGGCAATTAACAATAGATAAAAAAAAAAAAAAAAAGATCAATATCTTTAAATTCAAAAAGACAAGAAAGTTTTTCTTTATTTTAAAAACTATTTAAAATCATATAATTTAAACAAATATAATAACACAATATACTTTAAAGGCAATAATAGGTATGTAACCTGAAAGGGAGCACTTTCTTCATTCCCAACAGTTGTTTGACCAAATAAATTCATGTAAGTGTCAACAACTTCGCTATCTCTTCCATGCGGCTACGAAATGGGAGAAATACCATATTACATCTAACAAACAATTACACAAGATAAATGGCTAATACATGGACTGCAAAGTTACATCGAGTTTACCTGTTTACGTTTTCCCTTTTGAGCAACTTTCTTCATCTTGGGTTTGCGCACTTTCTCAATCATTGATTTTTTCCGGAGAGATGGTGACATGCCTTTACCTATCACAACATGGGGGTTGAGTATCTTCTTTAACTCCAAAATATATTTGTATCGACAGCTGTAACTGCAACGTTGGAGCCGATTTGTTGCGACAACTTGTTGGTGTGGTAGACCTCGTTCATTGCAGTTAACTTGGCAATCATATCCTCAACATGATCATCACATGACGCTGCATTTGTTGTCACGTCATAACACATCTTGATTATACGTGCATATCTGCTCATTTCTGGCCTCGCATTAGCTACGTCATAATTAATTTTCATAACAGTGTATCTCCTTTTTATGTCTTTCCTCCATCTATCCAATATGTACTTCTTTGGCACATAATGGATACGATTAATTTTGAAAACGGCTAATACATGTGTACATAGGATCCCTCTCATCTCAAACAATTCGCAAGAACACTTGGCCTCGCATGCAGTCTCATTAAATGACACACGATGGGTAATTGACTTGATGAAACCATCAACAGGAACTTCATCTTCTACATCCATATATTGCAATTACACCATTTTTTTTGTGTAGAATTGGCAGACAACCAAGCATCCTCATTATCTCATGTTGAACTTCTCTAAATTTAGAGTTCGTGTACAATTCCTGAAATATCTTCTCAAGTGGATGACTGACACCACGGGTATTGTGACATTAAATAAGTGGAAGTCCGCCTCATTTTTATTCTCAATCTTCTTCCTTAACGCATTATCGTATTGATCGACAAACTCTTTGGAATTTTTCTTAGCATGAACATACCCATCAAAGAAAGCATTCATGCTTTCACTTCTTTAGGTTGTACTCATTCCACCCCATAACACATCTTTTGAGAATATCGGTGCCCAGTACGTATGCTCCATGTATAAACTCTGCAACCAGGCATTCTTTTACAAGTTGTATGTCGTAATTAACACTTCCCAACATTTCTCAAATTCGTCTATTGTTTGAGAATCATACACATACTTTAGCAGCTAACTTTTCAACCTGGTTTTATATGCACCATGTGAATGTGAACTGAAATGTGACCGAACTTATCAAGTACTTCTTCAGTATATGCCAAAAATAGAATCTATGTTGGATATTTGGAAAGACGATAGCAATGACATTTTTCATTGCTCTATCTTGATCTGTGATGATAACATTCGGAGCTTTACCTTCAATACTGTTCAACCAAGTTTGGAACAACCATGTAAACATTTATGTATCCTCACTAGAGATCAATCCTGTTCCCAAAAGGATTGACTGACTATGATGGTTTACACCCACAAATTGTGCAAATGGCATCCTATACATGTTTGTGAAATATGTGGTATCGAATGTGACGACATTACCAAAATATTGGTAGGATGCCCTACTTCGTGCATCCGCTCAAAACATATTCCTCAATCTACCGTTATCATCAAAATCCATCATTGCAAAAAACTTGTCATTCCTGTGTTGTATCCTCGCAAAATATTCACAAAGGGCTCCAGCGCCACCATTCCCAAGTCGAAGATAACGTGCCTTGTCGATATAATTACAACAGTCTTTTTCTAGGAACGGCAAGTTCTCAAACCCACCAACTTCTTGCCCAAGAGTAGCAAAACTCTTATTCATTCGTATGCCAGCCTGATCATTTATATCTAACACTCGTTTTACTTACTCGCTCACTTCTCTATTGCAGCGAAAAAACCTTGATTTTTATGGAGATAGACAGTGGTTGTGTGTATCGTGAACCGTTAATACTTTCAACATCTCATCAACCCAGTATAGCATTTATCTTCGTCTTACACTCTACTTTTTATGTTGGACGTGGCCTCATGACATTTGAGGTCCGGTTTCATGCCTTCCCACCACAAGCACAATCCAACGTGACATATCTCAGACTCTCATGCTCATCCCTCTTACTCATTTGCGTCATTACCCTTAAACCACATTGTTTCCTATATTTCTTATAATAAGAAACTAACTCTTCTTCGGATCTAAACATCATCCTAACTTGGACTCTTTAATATTATCACCACCATTAGTTTGCACTATATTTTGTGTGTCGAATGCTTCATCATCTTTGAATTCAACAGTATTATGCACAGAGGGCAACAAAGTCTCGACCTCCCTAGAGTCAAGTGTGGGGTCCTGAATTTCTTCTACATAATTTGAGCTTGCAGAGTTTATAACAACCAGAGGAGTAGTTGAAGAGTGAAATGGAGATACAAGATTTTCCTGTAGTTTATAAATATAAAAAATCATATTTAAATCAATATAAGCACAGTGAGGAATAAGCACATTACTTAAAGAACGAATTCATAACTTGAGTCCCTGACTAGTCAGCTTCTTTGGGTTGGAATCAGGACGAGGAACAAATGGTGGTAACCACGCATATGGCATTTGTGCATGCAAACCATGCATATAGTTTTATGAGTCCGAAAAATAGTGTCGGTATCACCTAACACATAAAACAATAGTGATAATGTGTGGAAGACCAAAAATAAATATAGTCATTAACAGAATAGTTTAATAATTCAAAATTAATATTCAAAATACTTGCGATGCTGTATTGGTTGATGGATCAGTGATAGGAGGTGCTGGTAAATCCAAATACCATGGTCTTGGTATCAGCTAACACATAAAGGAATAATGACAATGTGCTAAAGACCTAAGATAAATATATTAATAGAACAAATAAATAATTCAAAAATAATATAACAGAATACCTATGTTGCTGGACTTGTGGTATGAGGTATTGAGAATTGTGGCCAAAAGGGTCTTACTATCACCTAACATATAAACCAACCATGTAAACCAAAACTTACATAATAAATGTAAACATTAAATGAAACAGTTATACAGAATTTTAAGCATGGTTACGAATACCTGGGTTGATGAATTTGTTGGTAGATCTGTAGTAGGAGGTGTTAACGGATATGCGTGCTCTTTCCCTTTCTCCATCTAGATTCTATTACAAAAATTATGTCCCCTTTCTCCATCTAGATTCTATTACAAAAATTATGTCATCAGTATATAAAAAAAAATTATTTGGATTCACCATATTTCAAATATCATTTACATCAACGTGATTTTATATGCAAATACAAAGAAATATATAAACATATATATATATTATTAGTAATATATAAACATGATACAAGAAAATATAGCATACAAATAAATGACAGCCCTGAATTGTTGACCAAGACAAGATACAAGTGCATAAATCTAAATCAATCGGCAGTGTGTTGTTGCTATATTCTGAATATTGCATGAACAAATTAATTATCGGGCTTATATTTCAATAAAATTTATCAACCCAAATAGGGCCCCAATCAAAGCTTTTACTTGAACAAAAGTATAAAAAATGTTCCCTGGTGGCAAGTATGAAGTATGGCCACGCTATTGAAACAAGTATAGAAAGTTCAAAGCTTTTACTTGAACAATCAAAGCTTAAATAAAAGTTTATAAACCATTCATTCAACTAAACACATTATATTTTGCATAAAAACTTGAAAATGACAAATATCAAATGAGCAGGTTTATATATATACATTTTTTTGGGAAAATATTTTAACATCCAAAATAAAAGAATCAGGGGGAACTCAAAAGTTCTAGTACTTGTGTAGTGGGATTTTGTTCAGAATAAGCTATATACAAAGGTAAAAATAGGGGAAAACCATGAACAACAAGTAAAAAACTTCAATCTTAACAATAATCATATATGCACAAGAAGCAAGAAAGTTAGAATAGAATTGAAGACTAGAAAATATAAAGCGTAAAATCAACCACATCTGACGACTGACGTTCAACAAGGACAAGTGGTGAGGGAAACCAAGGATTTTTTCGGTTCTACAAAATGGTGCACTGGTTCGTGAGTGGGAAAGTAAGTTGAAGCTTATTCGTGGTTCTCTTCCTGCGAGAGAGACGTGTGAGACGTTCGGAGAGGAGACTTGCGAATGGAGAAGTGCCAACGTAGGTGCGCTGGTTCGTATTGAGTGGGAAACCAATATAAAGCTTCTTCATGAATCTTGGTTCTTTTCCTTTCAGCTTCTTTTACTCAATTCTATTGTTTTTTTTTCTTTTGAAGGTCATGTTAGCATTGGGGTGTGCAAGGTGTCTCCCAAATTGACTACCCATAGAAGAATTGTATAAAAAAATCTTAAATACCTTCAAAAACTACTAGACACTGCCACGTCAGTTAATTTTTTCTTTTTCATTTTCCATCCCTTGCTCCCCTCTCCCCAACCCCTGTCCCCCTCCTTTCCCAACTCGAAAGCGCCCCAGATAGAGAGCCTTTCGCCGGCCTCTTCACCTCCAATTCCCCCGTGCCCTGGTCCCACCCATAGCCTTATATCGCTAGTATCTCTACCCCTCTATCTCTCTCTTTCTCCACTTTTGATCTGCAATGGTTTGACAACAAAGAAAATTGCCTATATCGTGCCAAGAGATGCACTACCTCATTTCTCGTCTACCAATATAAAAAAGTAACAAAAAAATAGAAATGAGATAACAATGTATGAATCTCCTGAATCAAAAGACTGGAAGTAAAGATTTGGATACTAAGGGCCGTTTGGATTTAGAGATGAGTTGAGATGATTTGTGAATAGTAGAAATAATATTTTTAGAATAATATTTTTTAATGTTATTATTATTTTAATATTTGAAAAAGTTAAATTGTTTATTATATTTTGTGTGAAAATTTGGAAAGATTCTTTTGAAATTTGAAAAAGTTGAATTGTTTATTATATTTTAGTGTGAGAATTTGAAAAGACTCTTTTGAGATTTGGAAAAAAAATATTATTATATTTTATGTGAAAATTTTAAAAAATTGTAATGATAAAGATGAGTTGAGATGAGTTGAGGAGACTTGTGAATCCAAACGGTCCTATATTATCTTAATTATCTCATTTAGTCATCATAATTTTTTTTATTTTTTAAAAGATATAAAAAATAATTTATTTTTTTAAATATCAAAAGAAAAATAATATTTTAATTTTAATTTTTATCTCAATTTATTATCTAAATCTTTTCTAACTAGATTCTTGATCTCGAGCTAAACGAATAGTCTCTGCAATAATATGGTTTGATTTGAATAATAAGATAAGATGAGATAGTTTTAAATAAAAGTTAAAGTTGAATAATCTATAAATCTTGCAAAGCATCATGCACCTAATATTGAGAAATCCCCATACGATGGATCATCTGTAAATCTCGCAAAGCAGCAAGCGCCTCAATATCCTCCATCACACAAAGGCCTTCTTCGTAGTCATGTTTGTGGTGTTTTCCGGCCGAAAAAGAAAAGGAAGAAGAGGAAAAAATTACAAAAACAAGTGAAGATCTGCATGAGAGCCACTTCGAAGTGGGGCAAAAAAAAAAAACTTATGGGCCGACGGCAGGAACGACGAGGTGGCGATACTAAGGAAGCAAGATAAAAGGAACACAAGGATTGAAAATAGAGGAAAAAGAAAAGGAAAACACTATAGATATAAAGAAATCTCACAAACTGACATGACACACTCACATGACGGCGGCTTCTACCGGCCCTGAGATACTCCCCAACCATTGTGGCGGCGCGGAGATAGGCAGCGGAGACGCACGGGGAAGATAAGGGCAGACGCACGGCGGAGATAAGGGCAGACGCCTGAGATGGGGAAAAAGGAAAGGAAAGAAAAAAGAAAAAAAAAAGAGTGGGATACGTGGCACACTCAGAGTATGCCACATCAGTGTGTGTGTGATCCCTTTGTATCTGAAGAAACTCCAAAAAGAAAATGCTTGTTTCGCTCTATGGGCTTTCGCCATATTTGCATAAATGATTGATGGTCTTTCTAATCTTATTTTTTTAATTTTATGATTTAACATTAAAGTATTATTTATTCTTTTTTACTTGAAAAATATTATTTATCCTCTTCTTAATTATTATCATTTTATTATCTCATTGTTCACACACATAATTAAATAACTAAAAAATTATGAATATATTTTTATATTCTCAATTGCTATCAATGATGAGGAAGAGGATTTGAATTAATTAGAGAGACGACACATAAAATAAATCTAACGACATTTATAATTAGTATTAAATATACAATAAATATTATGAAATGGACTTGATATATCTTTCTCAAACTGAATCAGATTAGTAGGGCGTAAGTGAAATGAACTACTGTTTACAATCTGTTTATTATTATTTACAAGTTATCTATTATACAGAGCCCGCAGACCACTGTGAGAAAGAAAACGTTTTTTCCTCTGAAATGCATGACACAACAGATTTCGTGTATAGGGAACGTGGCATATTCTTATTGGACTGGGTGAAAAAGGGGTTAACTATTCTCTATGAGTAATCTCAAAGGTCTCTTATACACGTGGGCAGGCACATGGATACATGTGGGAAGCAGACACTTAAGTCCACTATCATCTATTCTAATTTCTGTCTCAGGAAAGTGAAGACGAGCGTGCGGCAGAGGGAAGAGAGAAGGGCGAACCGAAGTACGTGAATGCCACTCTCTACTATCTTTTTAGCCTTCGGAAAGCTGACTCAAGACCCTTAAAGGTATGTTTTCCGAAGGCAATAAGGACTCTGCACTCAATGATTTTAGATCACCCTACCAGTTTTGTAACTCGTCTTGCTTTGGAGATTTCGCGATATGAATAATTATGTTTTGATGCCGCAAAGTAAAAGATTGTTATTGTGAAATTAGTTTCTCTGGTGTTTATTGTGGTAAATTTTAACTTCACGTTGAGAGTACTAAAGTAGCTGTATTTGCCAACCAGACTTCGGATTGGGGCGTTATATCGGTTGCAGACTTGGCGCTCGAACTGTGCATTTTCTCGTTTGGTTTTTCTCCAAAAAACGAAAGAAAAACGTTATGCAAATTCAAAGACTTTCAATTCCAAATCACACTCTCACACCACCAAATTACTTGCCCTCTCCTCATATTTTCCCGTCCTTCAAACTTGTCTCCAACCCAAGTTCTCAATCCTGGTTTTGCAATTTATTCAATAGGGTCTCCAAATCACGAACTACTTTGAAAAAGCGTACTGGTTTGATTAGGGTCAGATGTGGAAGAATGGCACAAGATAATGATGATGGGTTTTACATAAGGAGGTGTGTGGAGCTTGCCAGGAAGGCAATTGGGTGTACCAGTCCCAATCCCATGGTAGGATGTGTGATTGTCAAGGATGGGAAAATTGTTGGGGAAGGGTTTCACCCAAAAGCTGGACAGCCTCATGCTGAGGTTAATAACTCTCTTTTATTTCTTCATGTCTAAAGAAAATGAAATGTACTTATTCAGATATTCTGTTGTGCGTTTTGTGGTTTTTTTTTTCTCCTCTCTTTTCACTTTTGCTGATGTAAATAACATTATAATTATTTGAATTGTTTCATCAAATCAATTAACCGCGACTTGACTGATGGAGTATAATGTTTAAACAAAAAACTTCTCGGATTTATCTATTTAAGTTTGTATTTTATGGTAGTAAATCGTTTGTTGAGAGTGTAGTTTACATATATAAAGAGTTCTTTGTTTCTGACATGATATAGTAATTAGAGGGGGAATAATATAAGTCTTGTTGATGTACAACCTTTGCTGTATATATGATATCAAAAGATGAAATTTGCAGGTGTTTGCTCTGAGAGATGCTGGGGATTTGGCTGAGAATGCAACAGCATATGTGAGCTTGGAACCATGTAATCACTATGGGAGAACTCCTCCCTGCACTGAAGCCCTCATTAAAGCCAAAGTGAAAAAGGTAGTGATTGGTATGGTGGATCCAAACCCTATAGTGGCTTTGAAGGGGGTGGACAAACTGATAGATGCAGGAATTGATGTGAGTGTGGGTGTGGAAGAAGAATTATGCAAGAGGCTTAATGAGGCCTATATCCATCAAATGTTGACTGGAAATCCCTTTTTAACACTCAGGTAAAGTTACCTTTTTTGAGATGATCTCCAGGCTGATTGTTGAGTTGCATTTATTTTTCTGGTTACATTATGGTAATCTGGTCGCATTTCTTCTGCTGGCTGGTTGGATTTATATACAAGACATCTGCATGTACTAGTTGTGTCAGGTACAAGGTGCTTGTGGTTTGTTTGAGCATTGTATTTGTGGCATAGTCTGTTGGGGCTTCGCAGCATAGCTGCTGCATGCTCTAGCAGGTTGTATTCCTTGTGGTATTGCAGTGTTGTAACCTCCAGGCATAGGAGCCTACCTCTTGTTCATGCAAAGTCAGGGCTTGTTTAATGAACCTGAACTTCCCCAAAAAGTTGCATGTTTTTCCTGTAATGGAAATAATGTCTGAGATCATGAAATAATTGGTTAAAGCCTTCAGTTGGTTGTTTAAAAATGTTGCTTGTTGGTTCTTATATTCTGAATTTACTTACAACTTGCATTTTTAACTCAATTCTGTGTAAATATAAAAAGATTAAGTTCAATTTAAATGACACTGTGACCTGCAGATACTCTCTCTCGGTTAATGGCAATGTGTTAGATCAGCTTGGCAAAGGAGTGAAAGAGCCTGGTGGCTACTACTCACAATTGTTGCAGGAATATGATGCAGTTATACTCTCTCCCACCTTATTAAATGATAAGTTCTCCATTCCGGCATCCCAAGAACCTGGAGCCAAGCAACCCCTTTGGATTCTAACAGCAAGAACTTCTCGTCCTCCAATCAAAATTCCAGGCCTTTCCACTGAGGAAACTGCTAAGATGATAATCTTCACAGACAAAAATATGGATGTACAGCAGGAAACGGTTCTACAGGGAATTGAAACAGTGGTTTTGGATCAGATAAATCTGAAGGCTATTCTGGAATATTGTAAGCGCCAAGGGTTTTGCAGTGTTCTGCTGGATGTGAGGGGGAACTTTGGGGATATTGAAGAGCTTCTCAAAGAGGGTATCGAGCAAAATCTATTGCGAAAAATTGTGGTGGAAGTTTTGCCCCTTTGGCATGGAAGTAATGGCGAAAATCTGCTAGTGGCAATAAATAATATAGATAAAAGATTAAAAATAAAGAATTTACAGTCTAGAACCTCGAATGAGAATGTGGTGCTCGAGGCTTATCTTTAATGTAAGTGGCGAGAGCTCATTTGAAATGTAACGAATGTGACAAATGGTAAAAGTTTGGGTTTTCCCACCTCACTTTTGTTTACAATGGACAAGGCCAGCATGGTTCTCTGATTTCAGCATGCAGCCTCATTTGCAGATGTCTATCCTCACATTCGTTTCCTATGTTTGAAGATGTATTCTATGATTCTATCAAATGATGATGCCAGGGGTTTACCTAATAATTTCAGAGGACAAATTCGGCTCGGCATGGTAGCTATTGAATTTAAGTCTGGTGGTTGAAGCATTGACAAACTTTACAGGACTAAGAATGCTTGGTGAGAGGCTTGCCTGTATAGTTATATACTTCATCAAGAGTGTTCTTTTTGATAATTATGTCAAATTTTTATTTTTTATTTTTTGATTGTTTGCTTTCCTTCTTTATTATTCTTACTAAGTTTATATATATAAAGAGGTATTTTGTATATTTTAAGAACTTTTAAGAATAATTTGTTTGTCTTTGTAAGGGGTAGTTTAATTGTTGGATGGAGGACTCTTGCTCTCATCCACATGGTGGCCGTGAGCCACCCCACTAGTTTGTGGAGGGCCTGGTTTCCCCTTCACAAGATGACCACAAGCCGCCTCAAGCGGAGACCTTCTCATAATGAGGTGCTTACGAGTCACTTTACAAGATGGAGGATGTCACCCCTCCCTTCAACCCTACAAGATGGAAGGAACTGCCTCTCCTTCTGTAGGGTAGCCATGATCTCCACGGTGACGGACCATCGACGGGTGGCTCTCAACCACTTGGCAGGGTGCCACCTACCTACAAGGAGGGAGGTTTCCTATTAATAAGTTTGACAAGAAGTGGATGAAGGAGTCAATTAATTATACACCAATTTCAGAATGTTGTACTATAGGCTAATTCGTAGTCAGAGCAAACTAAAGGGACCGAGGAAGTAATTATGCCTTCAACTCTTACATTAATAATTCTTTTGCCTGCCATGGCCATTAAAGATAAGGAAAATATGAAAAAATCTATACAACGTCCACACATTATTTTTTTTTTTTAATTTTTATTATTTTTTTCTTTTATCAAATATTTAATATATGAATAATGAATAGAGTAATTGAATTATTTTAAAAAGAATAAATTCAAAAAAAAAATTTTAAATGTGGAGTGTAGAGATTGGGGAGCATTGTTCGGAAAATATTATGGTTTGCTTTCAAAACTAAAATTCAAAATTTTGAAAATCTTTTATTTTATCGTTATAATTTTTTTAAATTCTCATACAAAATAAAATAAATAATTTAATTTTTTTAAATCCTAAAACAAAAATAATATTAAAAATTATATTCTAACAATATTTTATTTAATTTTTTAACTTTAATCTCAACTAATCTATGAAAACAAACGAGACATTGTCTTGATAAGTGGTCCCGATGATGAGTCTGCGATATTTTTTTTAATGATTAAGAAAATAATTTTTAATGATGTTGTAATTTTTTTTAAAAAATATTGAAAGAGATTAAAAACATAAATGAAAGAAAAAGTTGTAGTGCTACGCTACAGATAAAGGAGTCCCCCTTTGAACAGGATGCGGTGTAAAGTCATGTTTTACGCCATCTAATAAAATAGTGCGACGTTATCCTTTCCATGATTTTCAAATAGACAATATCGCATGGGATTTTTCCTATCTTTCAAATAAATCTCCCAGCGCTTCATACCAAAAGCTCTCATCTGTGTTCAAGTCTGAGTCGCTGCCACCAGTGATTATTCTTGTCGACAACCCTCCTTCGCAACAACTTAGATCAAAATTTATTATAGATTCCAATTTTCTGAACCTTCTTTTTGTTCAAGCAATCAAATAGAATCGAAAGCAAGTTCATCGACAAAAATCAAAAGCAAAAGTGGAAAAATAAAAGGAAACCTTGAATGCTTGGATAGCATAGCTAGAGCCTAGAGCAAAGAAGGGAGGTGGCCAATTTGTGGCTCATGTTTTCTAAGCCATCGAACTGAATGAAATTATAATAACCAATTATCCTTTGATTCACTCTCTACCCATATACCAAATATCGAGATTTACAAGGGAAGAAACTGGCGAAATGTTGGCTTGCACACAGATCTCATCTTGGTAGTGTCTGAAAATGAAATAGATAGAACTATCATAGAAGAATGAGAGTTGCCTTCATTCCTAAAAATTTGAGCTCTTATTTGCACAGCTTGACAAGTATAGTGCTTGAGAGGTGGTTTTCGGTTGGGTTTCTTCTATTGAAGAATGCAATGTTCAGCGAATCAGCAGTAAAGACTTTTAGCCCTTTTTCAAAGATGGAGGACTTCCATTAAAATCAAAGAGCTACCAACACCCAAGGTTTTTTAGCCCTTTTCTGGATATTTAGATGTGGTTTTTTTTTTTTAGCCCTTTTCTGGATATTTTTGTTAATTATATGACGAAAAATATTGACAAAACACAAAGAAATTGAACAATCATAGAAACTAAAGAGGCATTTTCTACTTTGAGGCACAACACAATGAAGTCTTTCCATATAAAGAGATTGTAATATATGCACTGTTAGTAATCTCCTTTGAAGCTATTGAAATAATCTAAAACCAATCAATAAAGAAACTGATAACAGCTCATATTGCAGATTTATTCTATTAACACATGACTATTATATACATATATACACCATAATCCAAAGCAAATTTTTAGGACTAAACCATATCATATCTACATTCTTTAATGCTAAAGCCCCACCACAGTATGTAAATTAGATGACAGAAGATGCAGGTAACCAGCCACCACCGCCACAAACAGGGAAATATAGAGGCACTATGCTCTGTGGCCAAAATTGTGAGGGAAAGTTGACAGACACTTCACCTTGCTGCAACTCCAAAGAACTGTAAAAAAGAAAAGGGTTTCCAATCCATCTAAGAATTAGGCCAGCCATTTGGTGAGTGCTCCTTAGAGTGATTCCTTAACTTTGCAGTCAGCCGAGCTTGAATTATTTTGTCAGTTGCAATTGCTTCCTGAATGTTGTTGTGAACCAGCTTGCAAAGGTCGTCAAGTGCAAGCATTGGAAATGGCTCCTCAATTAGAACACCAACCTACAGAAACCAATTCTCATCGTGTTAGAATATCAAAGCTGTACTTACGATCCTTGTGTTTGGGCTATGCCTATTGTTATTGTCAATAAAAGTTACATTTACCTATCAAAAACTGCATATTGAACCTGTGCTTCATTTGAAAAATATGCACGGGAGAGAGAGAGAGAGGATGTTACTAAAAACTATCCTTCAGACTGCCATAACTTCACATTACTATTAGTTTCTATTGTACCCTTGCTACATCAGTAGTGTCAGTGATAAAATTTAGTTATAACAACAGCATTTCCATAATAATGAGAAGGAAAACTGATTGAAATCCAGAGTCAGTTACTGTTCAAGAAATTCAAAGAGGGCAACCACATGACAATGAACTTCTCTAGCACGTAAATACAATCACACATTAAATGGCAGACAGCAGAGGTACACATACTTCTTCTATGCAGAACAAAGATGCAGCGCTAATGAAAGTAGCGGGAACCACAATCCAATGGCAATCATCCCACAGTATGATAGGAAGGGTGAGATGCCAGAGGACCAGAAACCTTGAAGTCAAGCGAGTGTAGGAAAGTGGGATAGGGATACCCACAAGTTGTTCACAAACACCAATTCCTTCGTGCAAACAAGAAATCTTTGACTCCTGCATCGCATGTAGAAAACTAAGATGTCGATTAAAAAAGATATTAAAGAAAGCATACGGATTTGGGGGAACTTGAGTGTACGTAGGCATTTCAAATAGTGGTATCAATTTTAGTTTGTGAGTCAATTCTCGAATTTATCCACAAACATCTGCTACCATTGAAAAAAGCAAAAAGGCTGAATATTAAGAATCAGAAGTCTACCAATTAACATAACTGCATAACCATATCCAACATCTGGGGATGAAATAAAATACCCAAAAGAAAAAAGCAGAAAAATACTTTGGATCACTTGTAGAAACTTTGGTGGTTGAAATGGAAGGCTTAGAAAACTTAAGTAACCCAAGAAGAAAATTACCAACAAGTTTCTCCTTGATTCCTCCAACTTTAGCAACCGGAGGCTTTGAGAGATGAACTCGATGATGCAACAGGGCCGATGCTTTGAATTGAGTATTATTTCTAGATCATCTACTTCAAGAAAGTTTTGGAGGTCTTGCCTAGCATTTGAGCCATAAATCACATGACACTGCATTTAGACTATTCACATCAGTAAGTTGTCACCAACCTAGATGTAAGCAAATTACAATCGCTAAACTGCAAAAAGAAATGAATCTGAAATCTTCTGCTAAGCGCAATAATATCAAATTCATAAATTTGTACACCTTCTGATTAAGCAAAAAAATGCATATGTTTACTGGTCGCCGAGAAAACCAATTAAGCAGAGCATGATACCAGCAACAACAAGAGGAAGAAAGTAAAGGGGAAAATTAGAACCAACCTTAAGCGCCACTGGAAATGCCATAATATACTGCAAAAGTGCCTTCTTGAGCGGCGCATGATTACCCGAAATATCAACCCCAGAAATCACCTGCGTTGCTAAATCGTTGGTCACCGAAATCACTTTGGTCCATGCCTTCCTCCCCTCCTCAAATCTCGAGTACGACGCCTCCGTCCGAAACACCAACAAGAGAGCGAGCGCCGGCGCTGTCAACTGGTACGGCAACGTCGAGGCCTTCAAAACTGGGAAGAAACCCGGCAACCAGTGCAACGACACCGCGGAATTATAACCAGCGATCAACACAGCGAAAGAAGTGAAGGCGATCACGGGCGGCACCAGCGACAGAATCACTCGCGACGACAGGCTCGAGAAGACGTGGCGCAAATGGCGAAGCGAGCTCCGATGGTAAACCCATTGTTCATGGTTGTAGAGGGTGCGGCTCTGCCGCATTCCGCGCTCTTTTACGCCGTCAGCCCAATCGGGTATGATGCGGAGGACGGAGATCAGGGTTTTGGTGAGATCAAAGGAGGGAAGTGGGTTGGGGTTCTGGGGTTGTGAGGAGGACTGGAGTTTGAAGGAGAGGGAGGTTTTGGGTATGGTGGAGGGAAGGGATAAAGGGTGAAGCTTGGGGAAAGATTTGGGAGCAAAGGAGGAAGAAAGAGAGAGTTTGGAGGTGGGTTTGATGGGGTCTGATGGTTGTGTCATTTGTGGAAGTCAGAGACAGACAGAGAAAGAGCATATTATCTTGTAGGGTTTCAGAGTTCTGAGTGAGAGAGAAGAGTACAGGAAAGGACACACACACAGAGTGGATGGGTTCGTTAGAAACGGTTATTCTGTGAAGGAGGTTTTTACACGTTCTTCTTCCTTTTCTTTTTCTTTTTTTGTTTGGATAGAATGGGAGTGAGGTGCAAATTTGCTTTGAGGGCGGGAATCGTGTACGTGTTCATTAAACGAATGTCTTTTCATATCAACATTGGTTTATGGATTGGTGGGCGAACTCACTTGAAAGAAAAGTTTTCTTTTTTCAAATCCTCTTTAAACCTTTTTTTTAAAAAAAATTTACGAACTCATTTAAAAATATTTTCTTAACAATTAGGTAAAAAATAAAAAAAACACACACACACAATCAGTAGCCTTTTTTGGTTCCCACTCTTGCTGGAACAAGCATTTCCTTATAATTTATTGCTAGACCAAAATCCTTAATAGCATCATGGGTTTAAATATAATTTTTATTGTCCATGAACATGAAAGAATGTCCTTAAAATTCTTGGTGACCTTGAGAGGCCGGAAGAAAGACCTAAATTTCAAACCATCTATAAAACAGGTTCACAATGAGGAACTTAAATTTTCCTAAATTCTGAAGAGTCCAAGAGAAATAGATATATAAAGTGAATCCCATAATATTTAATGTTATCCGAAAACTACCGGGACAGTCATAAATGTTGTGAAACTTTGTATTTATCACTCTTCGACTCTAGACCTTAGAGATGGGATAGTTACTCTGTGGGATCCATGTGGGAGAGCTTAGCCACCCATAAGTAACAGATACAGGTAGTAACACAAAGCAACTGAAAAGGCTCCTCAATACCTCCAACACTGATCTCCCAGAAAATTTCACAGAATTTAATAACTTTATGACCCCACAACCAGCGAGTTATTATCCCCCTCAAGTCTTGCACCACGAACATATGAACGCTTTTTTGGCACGGCCCTCAAGAATTTCTCATGCTCCTCTTGGATTGAACTATAAAAGTTGGTCTGAAAATGCAGCCTTCTTATTTCATCAAAGCAACCTTGGAAAAAGAAGAAGAGTAATACTACAAACCACACCATCTAGCAATTCTTAAATTTGTTATTTCATACATAATAGTTGATCTAGTAATTGATGGACAATGCCACATCAGTAGAGTGATGAGAGTCAAATGAGAGTATAGTATATAACATTTCCTCTAGAGAACAGTATAACCAAAAGGAAAAAGCTTCAACAAAATGTACATGCTCTCCAATCCATAGCATGTAATGTCAACATGATGTAAAGTTTTGGTTTCAGCCAGAGATCCAAATTTTTGAAATCCATGAGAAAAAATAAAAGATGTGCCAAAAGAACTACGTTCCATATTGCTTACAACTTTCAAATACTCGACAACTCTTGTAAAAACGTCTCTAAAACCCATAAAGTTCCCCATACAAAGTGAACTGCCGTTAACTAAGGATGCTCCTTGGTGCCACGGGATCCCAGCTTCCCCAATTGGCTCTCTTGAGATTCCTTCTTTGGTCCAAGTACGTACTCCTTAACAGAATTTTGTGCTGACAGTATTGCCTTCTTAATCTGCCATTGAAAATTTCTTTCATCAAGAAGTCCAAAAGAAAACAAATCTTTAATGTCGCATGCCTATGAGTGACTGCACACGCGTGTTAGAGAGAGAGAGAGAGAGAGAGAACAAAAGAGGAAACAAGTATATCAGTTCATAAAGATTGATACAAAATCAACATGAATAAAGCACAAAAGTAAAAGCAGCTGAAAATCTACAGGGAAAAACTTCAAGTGATTCACTAAAGATTTGAACCCCAAATGTCATCTACAGGTACTATTATGAGAAATTTGAACTCAGAAACTACCACTAGCAATATTTCACACAACCCAAATGCCTAAATCCTCCTCAGGGGGAAAATCTAATGGTAGCTGAAACTGCAAGTAACACAGATTTCTATGAAAAATTATTGAGGTATGGTAGTGTTCATTTAGCACTGCATTTCTAGTATAAGTTCCTAAATTTTCTCTTTCTATCAATGCTTCACCGTTCTTGCTATCAGAATGTCACATTTAGCATATAATTAGAAGGCATTCTGACTTCTGATGGGTCATATATCAAGGTTCTGGCACCTGTAATGCTTGTGTCAGGAATTCCATTCCATGTTCCTATTACTCAAGGCAACCACAACAGGGTGAAACAAAAAGGTTGCATCAATATATTTATCACTTCCAAAAATTAAGGTCCTACAGTAAAAGGGGTAGTAATCTGTAGAACCTAGATGAATCCTAGATTAAACTGGTCAGTCTGGTCAACTGAGGACCATTTCAGTTGCACCATATAATCCTGACTTTCAGTCTCCAGTACTGTTGTTAGCTAGGATGAGACTTTGCATTGCATTTGCCACGCTACCAAAAAAAAAATGCCCCTTTACAAAATTCTGTCTCTCGAGTGATTTTTAATTAATATTAATTAGACAAACATGTTGCAATCAATTATAGTTTTGGTAGTTCTTTCATTTCGTTCTTCGAGTTTAAATCATTCCACTTATCCTAATGTTGCACCTCAGTTCACTAGAAGCTACCCAATGATTCCCATTACACATCATGACCAAGCAAAAACGTTTTCAACTTTAGATTCCAAACATTTTACACCCCCAAAGAGATTAAAAAGTTCAGAGTACGAACAAAAAAGGGATTGATCACTTCTTCTCAAGAAATCTCCATCACTATCAGTTCTGGTTGATCAATACTAAGAATGTTGTGCCTCTTAACTCTTTTTTTCCCCTTTTGTATTTGGGGTGGGGGGAGAGGCTATCCTGTCTCTGTGTCTCCAATCTTCCATATATAGGCCATCGTCTTCTTTCTAATGTTTACCTTGTAAGATCCTCCCCTCACATGGATCTTCAATGGACGCAACCAAACCATTCATATCACTTCATAAATCTCATCCCCAATTTGGACTCATCCATTACGACTACAAATATCTGTCTTTCAACATCTTCATCTTAGCATTCAGTTATTCTCACTCTTGAAAATCTGACATTCCATACAAGGCATGGCTAACAATACTCTAGGCACTGCAGTCTAATGTAGCAGCACTTGTTCCACCCCTAGTATCCAACTATCGCATTGATGTATCTATGATGGAGATCAAAACTAGTTGCCCTAAGAAAAAAAAAAAAATCTAGCCTATATTTTTTATAGTTTGAAATGGACAAAGGACAAAAATCCTATATCCCCAAATTTGCACCATAACTAGAAACATTAACGAAACCCAATATATATATGTATGTATATATATAAAGACCCCAAATTGTGAACTAAATAAGATATCCTGCACAGAAAATAACAAAATTTGCAAGAAATATGCTGCAATTGAGGAAATAAAGGCAAGTGCGAATAGAGATGATATCAAGTAAAAGAATCCAGTATACACAGAAAAAATTGCAGAAAACCCATATCATAAATTCTAAAACTAACCCATCCAAAAGATTATGCTTCAATCCGATGCTAAGAAATTGCAGAATTACACATGTACAACAACAACAACAACACAGTTTCATTTCAGTTATTTGCAACCAAATGGAACCCTTTGAGATAAATAAGTAAATAAAATTCTTATAGAAAAAGAAAAACATACAGGATCGAGAACGTTCGGTTCTGAGCCATAGTCAGCGGTCAAGAGAAAATAGGAAGCAGTGACAGTTG
>QEOT01123442.1:0-61150 GCA_003123785.1 Pterocarya stenoptera | reverse complement strand
AAATAACCAATCCTTCACAATAAAAAACAATACTAATTTGTTAGAGACATATACATATTTATAAAAACAAAAATAACAAGAGAAATAGTCTAAATT
This sequence comes from Pterocarya stenoptera, assembly GCA_003123785.1. Classification (NCBI taxonomy): domain Eukaryota; kingdom Viridiplantae; phylum Streptophyta; class Magnoliopsida; order Fagales; family Juglandaceae; genus Pterocarya; species Pterocarya stenoptera. The sequence goes on along the minus strand of QEOT01123442.1, from coordinate 61,054 downwards.
AGAAATAATAGAAGAAATTAACATTTTTCCTTACCAAAACACTTCCAAAATCTTCATCCTCTTTCACTCTATCCCTCTCTCACACAACTCTCTCTCACCCTTGTTGTAATTGGCCTCTCACTCTCACTCTCACTCTAACCCTCCCACTCTAACACTCTCTCCTCTCTATTTCGCGCACGGGGGAAGCAGAAATGATTTCTGCTTCCCTCCCGTGCGTCACTTCATGTAAAAACATTTCATTTGAATTAACGTTCGAACGTTTCACTTAAACGTTCGAACGTTACTTCCTACCGATTAAATTTTCAATATTTTCGTTCGAACGTTTAAATGAAACGTTCGAACGTTAAAGCTCACCGCATAAAACGATAATAGAGCGGCAAAATTCCCGCCAAACATTTCATAACGTTCGAACGTAAATAAAGTAATGTCCGAACGATACAATTGAGCGGGAAATTTCCCACCAAAAATTTAGAACGTTCGAACGTAACTAACTAACGTTAGAACAATTAAAATTCAGAAAATTAAGTTAATTTTTTGTTTTTTTTTTAATGTTATATAATATAATATAGTTACTATATATATACTATATTTAAAATATATAAATAATTACTATTTTAGTTAATGTTATTAATATATTATAGTTACTATATATATACTATATTTAAAACATATAAACAGTTACNTTAAACGTTCGAACGTTACTTCCTATCGATTAAATTTTCAATATTTACGTTCGAACGTTTAAATTAAACGTTCGAACGTTAAAGCTCACCACATAAAACGATAATCAGGCGGTAAAACTGGCGCCAAAATTTATTAACGTTCGAAAGTAAATAAAGTAACGTCCGAACGATGAAATTGAGCGGGAAATTTCCCCCCAAAAATTTAGTGCGTTCGAACGTAAATAACTAACGTTAGAACGATACAAATTCAAAAATTAAGTTACTTTTTTTTTTTAATGTTATATAATATATATAGTTACTATATATATACTATATTTAAAACATATAAATAATTACATTAATATAATATATTATAGTTACTACTATAGTCTATATTTAAAACAGATAAATAGTTACTATTATACATTAATGTTATTAATATATTATAGTTACTATATATATACTATATTTAAAACATATAAATAATTACATTAATATAATATATTATAGTTACTACTATAGTCTATATTTAAAACATATAAATAGTTACATTATACATTACTGTTATTAATATATTATAGTTACTCTATATATACTATATTTAAAACATATAAATAATTACATTAATATATTATATTATAGTTACTACTATAGTCTATATTTAAAACATATAAATAGTTACATTATACATTAATGTTATTAATATATTATAGTTACATTATATACTATATTTAAAACATATAAATAGTTACTACTAAATATTAATGTTATATAATATTTATTAACGTTCCAACGTGTTTGAAACGTCCGAACGTTAATAAACATAACGTTCAAACGTATTGGAAACGTCCGAACGTTATAAAATATAACGTTCGAACGTTAACTGTATATATATTGAGAACCGAACGTCCGAAACTCATTTCTCTGTTTTCTTCCGTTTCGACGCCGCACTCCTCCGTCACCGCCGCCGTGAAACTACTCCACAACCGTCACTAACAGGTACGCATCTTTATTTTATCTAAAAGTAGTGTTTTTTTTTATTGATTTGGATGGATTTATATTAAAACCGAAACCGGTGGTGGCCGGATTTTCAATTCGATTTTCCGGCCACCACGGGTTACCATTGGCTAAAAGGTCACTGTAGAAATGTTCCTTGAAGTGTATACTTCATTTCTACGGTGACCTTTCGGCATTTAGCCCAGTAGAAATAGGATTTCGAGCTTTCGAGAATGGCTGAGTTGACTCAGCCATTCCGACTCGTAACGTTCGAACGTTACACAGATACGTTCGAACATATGTCGTTGCAATTTTCTAACGGTTGGCCTTCCACGTCCGGACGTATATTTTATACGTCCGGACGTTACTACATTTACGTTCGATAGTGTAAATTAACGTTCGGACGTGAGTTTTTTTAATTTTTTAAAATATTTTTTACAATTTAACGTCCGAATGTATATTTATAACATTCGAACGTATAGCATTTAAATTTATGATCCGTTCTATGTTCGGACGTTTAGTTAAACGTCCGAACGTTTTATCTTACGTTCGAACGTATAAAATATACGTCCGAACGTTTCATTGTAACGTTCGAACGTATATTTTATACGTTCGAACGTTAATGCAATTCAGTTTAACATTAAGACAAGTATGCATCAATAGTATTCACAATTTTGTTTCATTTTCTATTTTCAGGAGATGGCTCATCATTTGCATTCAAGGAAACGAGGGAGGGAAGGAGCCACTCAAGACACTGCTCGGATCGGGTCTCGTACTGTTATGGTCGAGCGAGAGGCCCTGATCAACGAGTTCGACGAGCTCACCTGGGAGCAGACCAACCTGAGGGATGTCTTCCTCAGTAGAGGCTGGGGAAATATCTGCACATTGAGGGGTAAGGCATATCCCTCTATGGTTCAGGAGTTATACATGGAGATGTGCTCCATGCCTCAGCACGCATCCTCTCACACCGTGACTGTACGCGGTGTGACATTTGAGTTTTCAGCTGATGTCATCGCCGACCAGCTTGGGATTCGTCGAGGAGTTCAGACATTGACTGAGGCAGATGTAGGCACTTCTACATCATCTACTGGCCCACTTGATGCATCATCAGCCAGAGATGCAGACCAGTCAGAGGCCGAGGGTGCTGAGCCTTCGGCTACGGATGACGACCGAGACGAGGATTTCTACATCCTCACCTGGAGAGACCGCATGCAAGTCGAGAGGCCGAACTCCTTCCACCAAATTCATTTGCTTCCGTTCTTCCATATGTTGCATCTTATAATTGCAACAAACGTGGATCCTGTGGCACATAAGACCACATTTAGCCGGACTCGGGCACAGTTTTTGATACGGGTGGCACGTGGAGATGCCATAGATTTGCCCCTCCTCATCTTTGACAGGATCCGTTATGAGGCGAGCATCGTCTTCACAGACAACCTCCCATACGGTGTCCTGCTCAGCCAGCTACTACTTGCTCGGGGAGTGCCAACCCAGCCTTTTGAGCTGGCCAAAGATCAGATGAGCCCCCTTGACATGACCACTCAACGACGTAGCATTGGACAGGCGAGGGGACGTCAGCCACCCCCTGTAGCGGATCTAGTTCCTTTGATGCAGCCCCAGCCTAGTGTGGGGAGTAGTGGTCAGCAGTCGACCAGTACATCTACGGGAGATGTGCGGCCTGCTTGGGTTGAGGCAGTCATCTCGTAGCTGACTGCGCATATCGATCGATGAACAGCTCGCTCCTCTAGAGGCGTCTGTCGCCGAGATGTCACATCGTGTACATATCCTCAACGACAAGGTTGATACCTTGACTGAGGAGGTACGGGCCTCTATGACTTTCCCGGACGGCGATATTATATGAGTGTTGTTTACATTCAGTTATCATTTCTTATGTATTTTGTTTTTTAATTACAATTATCAATCTTCTTTAATGTTATATTTTTCAAATTCAATACTAAATCACTACACTTCAAATATACATAAACATAAATATATATTTAAATATGTATATATAAATATATACATATTTATATATATATAAACATAAATATTTAAAATATATATAAATATATAATTATATTTGGAAATTGTGTATATATAAATGCATACAAGTCAATTTTTTAGACTTGTATCCAAATTATACAATATAAAAATCACATAAATTTAAAATTAGAACATATTTAATTTAAATTTATAAGTAACGTTCGGACGTTAATTACTAACGTTCGAACGTTTGCGCCAAAAAATTTCACGTTCGCAAGTACGTAGACACACGTCCGAACGTATTTTTGACGTTCGAACGTAATTTTCTCATTCGTTGGAACGTAAAAAAAATCTCATCCGTCTTTAGTGACGGTTTTCAAAAACCGTCACAGAAAATACTTTTTAGTGACAGTTTAGGGACTGTCACAAATTCCTAACTATCACTAAAAACCAAATATGTTGTAGTGAAATTTTATTAATTTTCATTTCGAGCGAGTTTTAATTTTGCCGCAATTCAATGGGGTGCTTCTTTTGTTTTTTTCTTCACCAATCGACGTTGGCTGGACTTCATTTTCACACTTCATCTAATTTTATTAATAAGGTAAACTACACTGAATGTTGTCATGTAAAATAATATTGTTTGATTTCTGTATAACACTTAATAGTGTTTATCCAACAGGAAACATAAAGGAAAAAAATTGAACTTTCATTATATATGCCCTGAGAACATGTAGGATTCCCATGTTCAAATCTTCCAGCACCATTTTCATCTAATTTAGTAATGGAAAAACATTCTTGGTTAAGTCAAACTCAATTGATATTCAAATTAATGTAGTTATGGGGTATACACTGGAAGGACCAATGGGTTTCAAGAACCTACAACTTAATTAACTACTAAATATTGAGAACACATTATACTAGTAGATAGATCTGGAATTTTCCACATTCATCTTTATATATGTTAATTATGCTGCTCCTCTATCTTTATAAATTATATCTAGTCAGATATAACTCTATGCACCTGGGCATGAGGGGTGGGCAGAACAGCTCCTTATAAGACTGCATCAATGCCCTTAAATATGTGGGATATTTGACATTTCCATCTGGACAAGCACCAATCTGGCAGTTATACATAAAATGCATCAGTACACACCTCCCAAGCAACACAGGAAAAAGTTTAGAGACAGCCGGGTACTGAGCATAGATTGCATGTATCATAAGAAAATCTTATGCAAAAACGACAGCAGAATCTGTATATAATCCTTTACATACTAAAGGAATTCCTCTAGATCTCCTTTTGTCTTGACAAAACAGTAATAGCAGAATCTCACATGATTTGTGCATACTTACACATGATGATATGGTATGGAAACCTGCAACAACATGCAAAAAAAAAAAAAATGATTGGGCAAATGCTTTACCTGTAGATGGCCCTCTCAAGGGCAGGGCCATCATAGAGGTAACGATTCCAACAACAGTGGCAAAGAACTGAAGCTGCGGTTTGGCTGTTGCTACAAGGTCCAGTACACTTATCTCAATGTTTTGCGCTTCGTTCCACTCGAATTCTTGCTCCAACTCCATCCTCTCAAGGTGGTATATACCACCTTTCAGCAACCACATGATGTCATAAAAACTTACAATTCACAATAAGATTCAAGTACCCAACTCAAAACTAGCTCCCATGATTTGATTTATAAGTTCATATTCATAATATATATCTCCTGTGCTTCTGTTGTTTTCTTTTTAATTTTTTTTTGTGCTTTTGAGCCATACATGCATACTGTCCAACATTCAATTATGGTAGCCACATCTGATGGGTTTTATTCTCCGGAGTTTAGGGGTGATTTTGGTGCTGGTCTTCTGTATCATGGTATTTTTAGTTGAAAGGTTTTTTGTTCAACTGTACAGGAAATGTCATAGATGGTTATGTGAAGTTTGTTCCGGCCTATAAAATCGGAATGTAATGTAGTGTAGTCTTAAGAACTAAGATTGAAAACCATGGAATGGATATAGTCCTTGTTGCTCAAAGTTTTCTTTAAATTTTTTATTTTTATTCAGTAATATATGCTTGTCTCATATTTTCCCTTATATGAGAATGAAAAATAGTGACTATGCAATATCATTCAGACTTTGATACATTGGGGTTTAGGCATTTATGCTGTACCTGGAGTCACCAACTGGAGTTGGTTTTTCTTACTCATCTAATAAATCATTTTACAGCTATGTGGATGATAAGATTACAGGTTTATGATCTTTCATCATCTTATCCTATTATCATCTACCAATTAGTCAAATTCGTAACTACTGAATTTGTTTTGAGTGTCTGGTTCTAACATTATTCGATGATTATTGATGTCGAATAATACAGTCTACATGCATATACTTTCAGTTTCTGATGTTTACAGATTATCTATAAATAACAGAATACGGACCTGATAAGTTTGATTTGATAATAATAAAGACACACAAAACTAGGATTATCCTTTCACATTTAGAATATTATTCGACATGAATAATATAGGATGAGTTACTCGGCCTTTTTTGGGCTGGAACTAGCTTCTTAACTTAAATAAAAAGCGAATACTACGACCACTTTCTCATGATAGTTTCAGAATTTAAAACTATAGAAATGTTCCAGAATGAGACATTTGAAGAATTTCTGACCTAGAAATTCTTCTTTCCCTTGATTATCAACAACTAATTTGACCGGCCGAAAGTAACGTCCGAACATATAAATAAATCGTTCAAACGTTAATTCAAATGAAATGTTTTTTTGCATGAAGTCACGCACAGGAGGGAAGTAGAATCATTTTTGCTTCCCCTTTGCACGAAATAGAGAGGAGGGATATTCGACTGAGAGAGGGTTAAGGTGAGATAGAGGGTTAGAGTGAGAGCGAGAGAGGCTGATTAGAGTGAGAGATTTAGGTTAGAGTGAGAGAGAGTAGAGTGAGAGAGAGTAGAGTAAGAGAGGGATAGACTCAGAGAGGGTGATTATTGAGGGCTACAATTTTGGAAGTATTTTGGTAAGAAAAATTTATATGTTTTCCATTATTTCCAATTTTATGATATTTTTCTTGTATTTTTTTTTATATATATGTATATGACTCTGACAAGTTAATATTGTTTTTTTTTTTTTTGAAGGATTGGTTATTTTGGCAACTTGAAACTTATAATTTGTAAGAGGATATTAAAAAGTGCTATATTTCTAAACTTTAGTTATATATGTTTATAAATTTTGTTGTGAGAATATTGTGAAAATATGGATTAGAAATATCATAATTATTGTTTATGAATTTTGTGAATATATTTGTGAGTTTGTGGTGTTTGTTGATTAATATGTATAATATATTTTTGTGGGAATATTGTGAGGTTTAGATAATTTTGTTGTGGAAATATAGTTTTGAAATATTGTGATAAAGATTTGAAATATTGTGATTATTGTTTGTTAAGTATAATTATATTCTGTGAGTTTATTGTATTTATTGATGAATACAAATGTTTATGAATATTGTTGTGAGAATATTGTGAAAATATTGTGAGATGGATTTGAAATTATTGTGATTAGTGTTTATTAAGTATAATTATATTTTGTGAGTTTATTATATTTATTGATGAATACAAATGTTTATAACTATTGTTGTGGGAATATTGTGAGGTTTAGATAATTTTGTTGTGGGAATATTGTGAAACTTTTGTGTCTTAGATTTTAAATATTGTGATTATTTTTTATGAATTGGACTTGTGGTAATATTGGAAAATGTTATGATATATATATATTTAGAGAAGAGCCGAGGAACACATGTCCAATAGTGTCCCCGTCTCAATTTTATTGATATACCCTCACTTGTGGTGCAGGAAAATTGTGGTTACTGACCGGCACCTGGTGGATACAATAAATTCCAAAAACTAGGTGTAAAAATGACCAAAACTGACCCAAAAACAAACCCAAAAAACAATAACACTCAAAGACAACCACATACTAACCATATGTTCAAACCTTCCTCCTATGAGGACATCCTATTTTTTCCAATCTAATAATACCTTTAATAACTATAGGTAACTCTGAAAATAAAAACCACAAACTATTTCCACCTTTTGCACCCATCCGAGCCAAATCATCTGCCGCTGAATTGATCTCTCTATATGCATGGTTCATAGAAAATCTAATTCCGTCAAGTAAGTTCAAAACTTCTTCCTAATGATCCTCGAAATACCAGAGTCTACAATTCTTCGACTGCAACCAATTAATTACTAACATAGAATCCATTTCAATTTCAACCTGCTGAATATCCAACTGATGAACATATCGTAACCCATATAATAAACCCAAAACTTCCGCTGCATTATTAGTATTATGACCTGTAAAATTTGCAAATCCACTCACAAACTCCCCTTTATCATTTCGAAGTACCCCATCCACACCTGAATGCCCCGGATTGCCCAATGAACTACCATCCACATTTAATTTAAACCACCCAATTTTTAGCCTTGACCAAACTACCTGTGTCATATACCCGGACTCTTATTTCTGATCGGCAGCTGCAAGTTCTTTAGAATTTCTTCATCACCCCTAGTTAGAGTTTGTGACTTCTTGAGCCTCAAGGCAATCCAAGAAACCCAATGTAAAATAGAGCACCACACCGAATATACCGATTCAAATATACCTTCCATCCTTACCTTACATCGTCGCCACCATAGCCTCCAGATGATCACTGAAGGAATAATCCCAAGTAGTTGGCCCCTTTGTGTGGACCCTTTAGCCTGTTGATGCCAGCTCTCCACACGTCCTCTCCAATTTATACCAGGCAAATTTCTTATGCCTAGCCTAATAGAAACCAGACGCCAAATCTTCTCAGCAAATTCACTAGTCGCAAGGACATGATTCATATCTTCGTAAGCACCGTTTGAACAACAATCACATCTTGACACTACTTGTATTCCCACTTTCCTTATCCTATTATCCACAGCCAAACATTTATGTATAGCTTTCCACATTATTACTGAAATCTTCTTTGGAATAGCCGTATGCCATACCCATTTTGCCCATGGAATTTCCAAATATCTTACCGTAGTACACTGCCAAGCACTGATAGTAGTGAATTCCCCACTTGGATTCTGCAACCATATCATTTTATCCTTTCCCTGTTTAAGATCACCTAACTGTTCTATCAATTCTTCTACTTTTTCCATCCCCACTAGCCGAGAAAATAGCTCACCATTCCATCCACTCTCTGTCTTACAATCCTTCAATAATAAATCTTGATTTTCATTAACCTCAATCTGTGTATATAGTGGCCCACTTTTAGATCATTTATCTCTCCAGAAATATACATTACCGTCCTTCACCTTCCATCTTGAATGATCTGATACCTTAGTCATAGCTTGCATAATTTGTTTCCAGAAATTCGAACCTTTGTTCATATCCACCAGCGTAATATGCCTTGTTCCAACATATTTCTGCAGAAAAAATGTCGCCCAAAGCGATGTTCCTTTACACAAGTTCCATGCCATTTTCATCTGAAGCGAACTCTGAACTTCCTGTAAATTTCGGAGACCCAAACCTCCCTCAGACACTGGTCTACAAATATTACTCCATGCCTTCCATTTCTTTTTAGGCTTTCCTTCTTTTATGCCCCAAAAGAAGGTACTCATAATTTTTTTAATTTTGTCCAAGACAGATTTAGGTACCTTTATCACCGAAAGACAATGAATTGGGAGACTTTGAATAACATGTTTTAATAAAAGAAGTCGAGCACCATTTGATAATAATCGGGCCTTCCACCCCTTTAATCGGTTTCTAATCTTGTTAATAATAGGTTCAAAATGAGAACTAAGTATTCTACCAGAGACAATTGGCACTCCTAAATAAGTGAATGGGAAATTTCCTTCTAAAAAACCCATATTCCTTAATAATATTCGACGCCTACCTTCCGTAAAATGTTTTGAGAAGAATATTGATGATTTTCTCTTATTTATGACTTGCCCTGACCAACCTTCATATACTTTCAACACATTCATAATAGCACGCACTGTTGATTTCCCCTCATTAGCAAATATAACAATATCATCTGCATATAGCAGATGAGAAATAATAGGTGTACCTTTAGGCTGAGTAAACAATTTGATTTTTCCCAATTCTACATCTCTCTTTATCAGACGAGTGAAAATTTCTTCAACTAAGGTGAATAGCCATGTAGACAATAGATCACCCTGCCTCAAACCTCTCCCACTTTTGAAGAAACCTTTAGGAGTTCCATTCATCACCACCGAGAACCAAGGAGTAGTAATGCATTGTCTAAAGAGATGACACACACCCTCAGAAAATCCAAAAGATCGTAAAACATGCATAAGAAATTCCCAATCAACAATATCATATGCCTTTGGCCATATCAATCTTTAATAAAACATTTCCACCATGACAAGGTTTATTAATGCTATGTATCATTTCTTGTGTTAAACTAATATTTTAAAAAATGCTTCAACCTGGAATAAAAGAAAGCACCTTGTTCCGGAGAAATTATTTTTTTTAACAAAGGAGAAATGCGATTTACCAAAATTTTTGAGCAAACCATGTAAAAAACTAAGCACAAACTAATTGGTCGGAATTTTTCAAAACTTTCAGGATTTTCAATTTTTGGAATTAATACCAGAAATGTGGCCGTATAAAACCGAGGAAAGTCCATACCTTGAAAAAATTCAATTACAGCCACAATCACCTCACAACCAATAATATGCCAACAAGCATGAAAAAAACCCGACCTGAAGCCATCCGGACCCGTACTACTTTCAATCGGTATAGACATGAACGCATCAAGAACTTCTTTTGAACTTGGCAATCGACCTATCTCCTCATTTTCATCTGGTAAAATCATCCCATGAACCAATCCCTCTAAATCTATAATAGGCCGATTATCCCTTGCTGCAAGAAAGTTTTGAAAGTAATTTACAGCCCCATCATGAATGGCCTCTGGAGATGATAATAAAGTCCCATCTTGCAATCTCATTTCACAAACCATATGAGCTCTTCTTCTACTCATAGCACGGAAAAAACCTGAGGAAGCTTCTCCCGTCTTAACCCAGCTAAGCTTTGCCTGTTCCGCAAGTCTCTGCTCCTCACGTTCCAGCCATGCCGAGAGCTCCATCTATGAAGCCACTAATTCCATCTCCACATTTTCTGAGTACCCTATCTGTAAATTTTGTTCTAATTCATCAATACGATTTTGCAGATTGTTAATCTGGCTTTCCATTCTTCCAAATACGTTCTTGTTCTAGTCCCTCAACGCTACCTTAATATGTTTTAACTTAATCATAAGATTGAGTAGCACTGATCTCTCTAACACCTCTCTACCCCAAGCTCGTTCAACACGACCCAGAAATGATGAATGAGTCACCTACATCTGTTGATATTTAAATGAAGGAAAACCATACGTGACTAATGGAGCTTTCAATGAAACAATCAATGGGGCGTGATTAGAAGAAGATGTACTTAAATATTTTATCTGGGCATCCTGAAATTCCTCCATAGCAGTATAGTTCATAAAACCTCGATCCAATGTCACCCAAGATTTGTTTAAACCAGAATGTCCATTACACCAAGAATATCTCGGACCAATTGTTTGCATCTCTAACAAACCACAATCCTCAATACTATTATTAAATTCATCCATAGCAATCATTGGTCTTGGTCTACCTCCACGTCTCTCATCGTCCTTTCTAATAATGTTAAAATCTCCAACCACCATCCATGGACCCTGCTGATTACTGAGGGACAATAAACTATCCCATAGTCGCCTACGATCTTGATAGTAACATTTCGTATACACAAATGTTAGAAATAGCACTTTCATATTTTCTTTTACCCTTACCGATATAAATTGATCTCCCATGCTCACCATATTCACCTCAATATCTTCTGACCAAAACATCCATAACTTACCCCCCTCCACACCATTAGAACAACAATCGGCAAACTTTAACCTTTCCTTCCATATTACCATCCTAGCTTGATCTACCATTGGTTCGGCTATTACAAAAATTTTTGGACGTAAATTAGATACTAACTGATTTAGCCTCCTCCTTGATGTACCAACCCCCCTCACATTCCAGAAAATATATGATAGATTCATAGATTAATTTTAGAAGGTTTGTTTTTCACCCTTGAAGAACACCTTACCTTGATTTCTTTGATGCTGCTACATTTCTCCTGCTGCACATCAGAGTCCGAAAACACCATTTTTGCCTTGGCCAAATGATCAATCTTGTCATCATTCTTTGTATCAGAACAATAATTTGCCACCGATCCATCCTCTTCAAGCTGCTTTTGCTCCATATTCCCCTCCACCGTCTGTCCCTCATCATTTAATTCTCCATCTTCTGCAATCTACTCAATATGTAATACATCAAAATTCCCCTCAACCTCTATTTGTTGTTCCTCTAAAACATTCAAATTTTTGTTACTCTCCACCACTTGTACCACTTCACTACCAACATCCACACTTTTACTCGGTTTAAAGCACATCTCCCCCATCCCTATTGTTTTATTGATATCCATCATTTCTTCATTCAGATCTAGATCACCCTCCTCTTCTCGTTCTTGGTTAAAAGAATAAGGAACCAATTCTGTATTTTGTGGGTTTACCTCTTTATTAATAGTCTCAGTTTCATCCAGCTTTTCTTTTCCTTTAATTGATACCACCTTCTCCACCGAACCAAAACTAGCCTCATTTCCATCGTTTAATCCCTCATCATTGTCCTCTACATCTTGCAAAATACAAACAGAGGGCAACTCTGAATTCTTTTCCATCTGCTCATTTTTTTCAGCATCATTCTTCTCCTTAGGAACCCACACTTTATTTGATTTAATAGTCTTCAAAGTCTTGGATTCTTTTCCTTCTTTTAACTTAGCCTTACACGTTTTTAGATTATGTCCTTGCACTTTGCACTAAGAACAAAATGCCGGCAAAGTTTCATACTCCACTTCCTGAAATATACTTGTAGGATGCCTTGGAGTACCTATCCAAATGGAAGAAACTGGATCTTGATCAATCTTCATGAGAACACAGACCCGGGCACCATCAGTCTGGTCGCATACCGTGTAGCATTGTCCCTTCTCAGAAACACGCCAATAGGCGCTACAATGTTGCGTAAAAAAGATTCTTGAAAGAGGTTAGGAGGGAGGCCTGGGAGCATAATCCACACTGGCACCAGAGAGGGTTCCTCATCTTCTTTATAATCAATCTTCCATTTAGAAGCACGGTATGCAGCTCTGTCAATGTCACAACTCTCCCGTGACAGGGCTTTCACGAAATCTTCCTCATTCTGGAACCCTACAAATACATGACGTGCCTTCCGCATCACCGAAACCACTGGCTGAATCGATAGACCCCATTGGCAATGAATGAATCCTCTAATACGATCCAACAATGGTCTTTGTCTCAGAAACTTCAGTACTAAAGAAAACCGAAATGGTACAGTAGATCGATCAAGTTCTTCTTTTGTGAAATGTACAAAAAACTCACCATCCACATATTTGGGTTGTCGAATCGGTATCGTGACCTCTGGAATAGGTTGAGGGATATGTCTCAGCAAATCCAGAAACGATCTTCTTGCTTGTGGCGTTGGAGGGGATTGGGAATCCCCTGCGTCTACCATGCAACCTCGACAAGCCACTCCCTAGTCAGGGAGTAACTTTAGTTCTTGGATCCTTCTTGAAGCGTAAATGTTTCTCTCATTCAGTTTCTTGGAGCGTTTTGCTTAATCCTGGTAATGTTGGGATATAGATTAGAAATATCATTATTATTGTTTATGAATTTTGTGAATATTTTGTGAGTTCATTGTGTTCATTGATGAATGAATATGTTTAGAAACATTATTGTGGAAATTTTGTTATGTTAAGATAATTTTGTTGAACTTAGAGGGATAAAACTTATAAGTATAATAAATGAATACAAATATTTCAACTTAATAAATAAATAAGTACCAATTAGTTATAATATTGTGAAAACAACAACTTAGAGGGATAAAACTATGTATAATAAATAAATACAAATATTTCAACTTAATAAATAAATAAGAGGGATAAAACTAAGTATAGTAAATAAATACAAATATTTCAACTTAATAAATAAATAAGTACCAATTAGTTATAATATTGTAAAAATAACAACTTAGAGGTATAAAATTAAGTATAATAAATAAATACAAATATTTCAACTTAATAAATAAATAATAATCAATTGATGCATATTTTGAAAATAGAACTTAGAGGGATAATACTAAGTGTAATAATAATTAAAATTCTATAACGAGGGAGAATGATCTCGAAGAAATGTATGTCAAATTGCTTGACTCTCAAAGTCTCTCTGACCTTGAGAGTTGTAAAGGCCAGAAAGTTTGTGACAGTTAAGTAATTAGACTAAATTTTAGACATTTCTTCAAGATCATTTCCCCTCGTTGTGTACATATGTCAGTAGGTGCACCAACATATTATTCCATCTCTATCTAGTCCAATAATATAAGACCTTCAAATATTTTTAACATTACTAATTCCAACATTTTTTCCTTATATTATTTCATGTGGTTTTTGAATGAATATGTGTGACATTGCATATCTAACCTTAGACCCGTTTAAGAATTAGTGTACATTTAGGTGTCCACTAATTTCTGAATTGTCTAGTGTGGACAGTTTAGGATTATATCATCTGTATTGTACATTTTTGTTGATCTTACTGAATACGTTTAGTATGAAGTTTCGGTATCTTCCTCTACTGTTCTTTGGGTATACTGTTCGTAGGGTCACAATCCCTCTGAGTGAACATGTATACTTGGAGAACTATGGGGAGGTGCTGCCAAAAATTCTACTGAAATGGAAAGTAGTAGAGTGATAGAATATGTGTAATATGGATAATATAATCTCGAATGGGATAGGACCAACTGCCTTATAAAAATTAGCAGTGGCAATTGGAGCATGACATGCATGTGAATTTTTAATGTACATTAAGTGTTACTAATTGATAGAACTTTTTAGAAATGGACAAAAGTTATATGCATCTAGGCGATAGACTTGGAACGGATTACGTAGCCTATGCGCATGGAGTAAGAACCTTCATTGATTTTGCTCGACTCTGCTGATAGTCGTGGTTACATTAAGTATCCATGTCGAGGGTGTAAAAATTTGTGTTCGATAGGGTTGGCTAAAGTTGAAAGTCATATATTTGTGAACAGTATGGATCTGGGGTATACCCGATGGCTATTGCATGGTGAGCCATATGCAAAGTTAGCGGAGGCATTGTTCAGTCATCAAATTATTTGCGAGACATGGATGATGATTATGAGCGGGATGAGATGATGTTGGGTGACATTGGAGCTGGGATGTTTATGGATGACGTAGACGACAATGGCTCAAGTGGTCGAACGAGTGATTCTGAAAACTTTGCTGCAATGTGGGAAGATGCAAAGCACGAGCTTTTATCCAGGCTGTACAAAACATTCTAAAATGTCGTTTATTGTGTTGTTGCTTCACATTAAGTAATTGTGTGGGATGTCAACGAAAGCAATAAACATGGTATTCGACTTATTTAATGAGGTTCTTCCCGATGGATCTGTATTGCCAAAGAACTTTTATGAAGTGAGACAGTTGAGAAAGGGATGAGGGTTTGAGTACAAGTCAATACATGCATGCAAGAATGATTGTGTTTTATTCTAGAAGGAGAACGAGGGGAAACAAGCATGTCCTGTATGTGGAGAGTCGAGGTGGAAGGCCAAGAAAAATGTGCCGATTAAGGTGTTGCGATATTTTCCCATGAGACCTAGGTTGCAAAGACTATATATGTGTAAAACAACAACTGCTGATATGAGGTGACACGAGGAGAAAAGAGTTAAGGATGATGCATACATGAGGCACTCAGCTGACTCACTTGCATGGCAATCTTTCGATGATCAATACCCAGAGTTTGGGATAAAAGCTTGGAACGTGCGTCTGAGACTCACTACCGATGGATTCAACCCTTTTAGGAATATGAGTACAAGTTATAGCACTTGGCCCGAAATATTGATTCCGTAAAATCTTCCACCATGGAGATGCATGAAGGAACCAAAATTTTTGTTAACTTTACTTATTCCCGGCCCGAGATCACCTGAGAATGACATTGATCTATTCATGTAGCCGTTGATTGAAGAGTTGAAAGAGTTATGGGAAACAGGCGTAAGAACGTATGGTGCATCCACATCGACATCTTTTTAGATGCATGCTGCAGTATTGTGGACCATAAATGACTTTCTGGCATATGGAAATCTTTCTGGTTGGAGTACTAAATGGAAGTTAGAGTGTCAGACGTGTAATAAAGAAACTGCTAGTGAGTGGTTAATATGTCCTCAGAAGTTGTGCTTCATGGGTTGTGGACGTTATCTACCAACAAATCATGCATGGAGAAGCGAATGTGTTAAGTTTGATGGGAGAGTAGATGATAGAATTGCACCAAATGAGTTGTCTGGAGAAGAGATGGTGGAACAACTTGTAGATGTTAGAGTAAACAATTTTGGCAAAGGTCGGGGTAAATACCTTCCTATGCACCTCTTGAACCAATCAAGGTCACGATTGGCCCAGAAAGTCTTAATAGGATCATAGGCGTATCCCAAAGCATGCCTGCTTTCAGATGCTTCTTTTGAGGAATTGACTCCACTTAAAGTAAAGGTACTTTTAATCAAATTGAAAGGAAAGGGGATCTGTTGTCACAGGTAAGTTGTTTTTTTCATGAGTCAAGTTTGATTTGAGTTTAACCAAGTGAGTCTCGAGCGGGCAATTCAACAAACTTGTTCATTTATATCCCTATTTAAGACCCTCAGTTCTTATTCAACTAGACTAGATAGGCAAGAAAATTGAAAATGAATAATTAGTTGAACAATAATGTTGGTTGTGGACAACATTTATCATTAGACAAGCTAGAAAATGTCACTCAATTTTATATGCGAGTAATCCAGATATGTTCGTAATGTCCTTGACATTGCAATATATGCAATAAACGAGTCAAAAATAGGCATGTAAGGGGATTTTTCCCCTCACTCATAACCCCACTAGGCATTCAGCCGAGAGTAATGGATTTCGTCCCGATACCCGATCCTAGGGTCCAAACTTGTCGACAAAGCAACTCGCCTACAAGGGAAAGTAAGCAATTATGACTAATGGAACGGACATGCCTGATGCTACTAGGTCGCATCTTGCTCATGGGGACTAGTACAAGGTAGAATAGGAAAGACGGAAAACCTTTGATCTTCTGACAAGGGAACATCAACGAACGACCAATAGGGCCTATAGGATAAAGCAATTAGGAAGCCTCGATGCATTAATGGCACCGTGGTAGAGGCACGTCGCATTTAAAGGACTCTGAAAAAATGAACAATAAAAAGGAAATGGGCTCCATGGGGTAGGCACGATTTGTCCCTCAAACTCCTAGTATAAATAGCAATTTTTAGGTACGAAAAAGCTCTCTAGACTCTCTCATTATTTACAAACTTCCAAAATACTCTACTGACTTTAGCATTGGAGACTTCCCCACCCCATGGCTGCCATCTCCCAGTTTCTTTCTTCTTCATTTTCGCAAGCCCAACTTTGAAGACTTGAGTTGCTAGAACTTGGTTCAAAGGCGTACGAAACACGATGTTAACAGTGGCGCCATCTGTGGGATTTTGGTAGATCTTGTATGTACTTCGTATTCCTGCAACAACTCGTTCCAGACAACTCGAGAGGGACACAGATGAAGTTTCCATGGAGACGAGACTAAAAGCTATGGATGACTGGGTAACAAAGTTAACCGGCGAAGTGCAAAAACTTCGCAAGGAGAATAAGGAGCTCAGGAAACCTCAACAAGGACAAAACATCGATAGTGCATCACACCTACTTTGAACTTTCGCTTCATCAACAAGACACCGACGGGGGAAACTCCTTTCACCCTCACTTATGGCCACGAGGTGATGCCACCAGTAGAAGATGGGATCCCCATTTACAGAATTCAGTACTTCGAGTAAGGCTCCAATGACAAGTGGCTAGAAGAACAGTTTGATTTACTAGAAGAAGTCAAACTAGACGTAGAGGTAAGAACCACTGCCAACAAAAGGAGGGTCGAGTGACATTTCAAGAAACGAGTGCGTCTAAGAGCATTCAAAGTCAGAGACCTCATACTCAAAGAATCAAGAACAACAACGCGAGATGAGGTAAAGTTGGGCCCCGATGGGAAGGCCTCTACATGGTCACAGCCACCAATCGTCCAGGCAACTATAGACTCTGAGACTCCCAAGAAAACAAGTTGTTGCACCCCTGGAATGCCGAACTCCTATGAAAATTTTATTGCTAAAGCTAGCTTAATTATTGTAAATTTATGTTTTCATGCATACACTAAAAATCCTTTTAAAACAGGTGTTGTGTTTCAATGTCGATTTTCAAGAATGTAACAGAATCTCCATCTGCATAATCTCCATCAACAAAGTCTTCATCGATTGTTTACCTCCCTGTGGACACCAAAGGGACGAGTCACTCCAAAGGTTGCTTTGTCCCTCTTGCGGATGAGTGTGGGTTGGCCCTCGGCCACCCAAAAACAAAAACTTAACTTCCTCGTGAGTTTCAATAGGCGGGAGCGGATTCAGTTACAGGCTACCCAAACAATGTACCTCTGACGGGGCCAAAAGGGCGGGTTGAGCCAAAGGACACCTTGTTCCTCCTGTGTCGGAGAAAGGTTCCAACCCTGAGACTACATAAAAAACTTACGCTGACCTCCGCCATGACGAAGTGTGGAATCAGTGCCAGTCTGACCTAGACTTACCATTTACTGCAATGTTAACAGGTGGGAGCGGGTCTAGTCCCAAGCTACCCAAACAACCTACCTCCCCACGAAGGATGATAGGTGAGCATGAGGTTCAACCTCCTTATTCGGGAGAGCGGGACTAGCCCTCCCGGTGGCCCGAAAGACTTACCCCAATCCCCATCTCAATTAAAGTGCAGACCAGCTAAGTTGCTGTCTAAATTACCTCCCCTGCAGGATACTAGAGGGAAAGGTAGGTCAAAAGGTTTCCTTATCTCTCTTGTGGCGAAGTGCATGTCAGTCCTAAACTATTAGAAGTCAAAGACTTACCTTCCTAATAAGCGGGTGGGAGGGGTAGTAGCAGACTGCCCAAACCACCTACCTCCTCGCGGACCAAGGAGACAGTTTGAGCCCGAGGCTACCTTGTCTCCTCGCAACGGAGAGCAGGACCAGCCCCACTACTATCCGAAGAGTGGGTTCAGCGTCAACTTGACTCAAAACTTACCCTTACCTGCAGTGTCAACGGGCGAGAGTGGGACTAGTAGCAGACTTCCCGAACAATTGACCTCTCGTGGGGAACAAAAGGACGGGTTGAGCCGAAGGGCACCTTGTCCCTCCCTTGACGGAGATTGGTCTAGTCCTGAGGCTGCCTGAAAACTTACCCTAACCTCCATTGTGGCGAAGGAGCGGATCAGGAACATCGTTGTTCAAATTACCTCATCGGGGGGCAAATGGGCAGTTTGGCTTGAGGCATTCTGACCCCTCCCCAATAGAGTGTGGGTAGTCCTCAACTACTCAAAGATGAAGACTTACCTTCCTCGTAAGCATCAATAGGCGAGAGCGGGTCTAGTTACAGACTGCCCGAACAATCTACCTCCTGTCAAATCAAGGAGGCATATCGAGCTAGGGGCCACCTTTTCTCCCCATGGTAGAGAAAGGGATCAGCCCTCGGTTACCTGAATAACTTATCTCGACCTCTGCTACGACGAAGTGTGGTATCAATGCCATCTTGACTCAAATTTAACCTTTCCTACGATGTCAATGGACGGGAGCAGGCCCAGTCCCAAACTGAGAGCGGGTCTAGCCTCCCAGTCATCTGAATACTTATTCAGCCCCCATTACAGCAAAAACCAACTTGGATTATTTAATTTGACTCCACAGTCACGGTGCTACTCGGAGGGACATAGAGGCGAGTTAGCAAAATGCTTCCTGGCTTCCCCCCCCCCCAGAGCGCAAGGAGCCAACTGAAGTCTCCTAGACGCAGCTTCGCACTTAAGGGGATTTCCATCCCTTCCAAGCCGATGGCATCTCACGAGGGCTAACATTCTCTGATGACACTTTTTTTTTCCAGTTGCGTATCAAAATAAAGCACGACAATGCAAAATGAAAGGACTAAAGGACCAGGCAGAGTAAAGTGCATCCGAGAGATCGACGGTAAAAAAGAAGGAATCTGGTTCAAAGAAAAAGTGGAGAATCATCGGCCTCATCAGTGATACTGTTAAAGGCACCAAGAGGATAACTGACTAACAAAGGCAAACGAAAACAATATAAGCAGGGAGCCGTTGGTAGGTGGGGTCGTCGGGATGGGTTCAGCTCTAGTGGGGTGAACCATAAAGCTTTGGATGACGACAATCCCCCTGCCCGATACCGACCCCATAATTCACTACGTCAAAACCCCCTGGTTGACCGTAAAAAAAGTGAGAAAAAAGAATCAGGAGACCCTGAAAGCAAATGGTCACAAAAGATAAACAAAATGCAATAGGGATAATGTTTTTAATAACATGAAGCCACAAACTTACAATGGACAAGTTACAACATGAAACCACAAGCTTACAATGGACAAGTTACAACTTGAAGCCACAAACCGAAAGTCGTGGAGGCATAGGCAAACTGAAGCCTGATAAGATCATATTCTAGTAGAAGTGGTAGACAGGGATTTCCATCACTACGGTGAGCCGGTGAGGCCAGAGGTTACCTCAAAGAAAATCAACAAGGAATGTAATGAGGCAGCTAATTACGTCATATGATCATAGCAACTGTCAAGACGCTACTAAGAATCGCCCACTTGTTATGGAGAAGTATGAGAAACGGTTACAAGAGATGAAGGCAAGAGGGTGAGATGACAATAAGAGGGTAATTTTTGGACCTTAAGAAGAAGTGTTGCGTGCTAGAGTGTGCGAAAATGAAGGGTGAAAGTGAATTGAGCTTTGGAAGAGGAGGTTTGGAATTGGAGCCTCGAACAACAGAGAAAAGCAAGACCTATCAGAGGAGCCGATTGAATTGCAACCGAGGAGAGTCAACCATCAGCAGGCGGGATTACGTCTGGTAGAGTTCTTAAGAGCACTTGGAATTAGATCCCTCCCGAGGAGAGCAGGCCGTTCCATGGACACTTTATTTGGGGGAAGCTCTCGCACACTCAGAGCCCTTAGATTACATAAGGGATTCTAGAGAATATGAGTTTTCATCCTTTCTAAGCCATCAGCATAACCAAAGGACCAGGCATCATCGCGGACACCATGGACATGGGCCTCCAAAATGCATCTACCTTCAGCCTAGTCGGTCTCCAAGTCCCTCCTCTATTTCCTCTCATCTTCCAGGGTCTTTCTCTTGTCTGTTAAAGACTGGGAGATTTTCTCAAACTCCCCTGATAGTTACTTGTACGACCAAGTATCAGAGCCTTGCTACTTACACAGCTCCAAGTTCTCAGTCTACAGCCTCTCAAGCTCATGCTGACACTTGTCGAGTGATCTTTGTAGCCCATCCCTTGCCTCGAAGGCAAGCGCCTCCTCGAGATGAAGAAGGCCAGCCTCATCCTAGGACTTCAACAAGTCAACAAGGGCCTTTTCAACCTCTTCCTTCTTCTTTGACTCCTCTGTTGCACAATGTAAAGCCGGATGGACGAGTGAGTGAAGTGTTCTATTCTCGCTTGCCACCTCCTCTCAGCTGTCCACAATGAATGTCGTCAAATGCTGCAAGCCTTGCCATAAAAGTCTTGGTCAAAATCGAAGAAGGAAGCAAACAAGAGGCGTAGAGAGCTTACAAGTAAGGAACTTACATAGTAAAAAGCCTCTTGAGCCTGCTATCAGCCTTGTAGATGCAGTCGGCATGGCTCTCTGTAGCCACCAACCAAAAGTTCACTGGGATCTCATCAACATCATCCTTATTTGTGCCAATGACCGTGGACATCGTAGCTACCTCATCCACAGGAATGCCAACCACCAACTCCTCGACCCAAGCAACGACCCTGCCACTTCATTACTGGTTGAGGCAACCTCGACCTTAAAAGAGAAAAGTACAAGGGATTCTGGGATGGAAACCTGTTCAAGGCACCCCTCGCTTGGTGAAATGCTCCTTAGACAAGGGTGAATGAACCTACATGAAGGTAGTGTCGAGGGGTGAGGAGACAACTGAGGATCCCCTCACAACCAAAGGGCCTCACGGCGCAGGTTGAAGCAACAACTCCTCGAGCCAGCAACACATCCTGAGGAAGGTTTTCGATCGTCATCATTTTCTTCGGCAAAGATGGCTTTGGCTGAATAATGAGCACCTCTAAGAGACATGGGAAAGTCGTCAAAGTTAGCTCTAGCGGGAGAAACCCTCTGGGGACACTTCCCTTTACCCTCCACCGGCGGGCTTGGAGAGCGGCTACGAACTTGGGGCGTGACATCCCTTAACATAAAGCTACATTGGAAAGCAAATTGGCAGGAAGGGCCAGATATCAACGAAGGCTGTCCTCAGCTAGCAAAGCCTCTAAACGAAGGTTGTCCCGATGCTGGGGTCGCAGTAGGACAAAGGCTCTTCTCATTGCCCACAACCCCCCATATGGCGTGCGCCTATTGGCTTGGCCAATAGGGAACTCCCACCCCCTGCCGGACAGAAAGAAGAATAGGTGACCCCACCCCCTTGCTTTGGTATACTGCAACTCCAGCTGAACTAGCACTTGGACCGGTTTGAAGCTAAAAATATTATGACCTTGCCTCAAAAGGTTGTGAGTGAGGAGGAACTCACATGCACCGAGGTCTGGGTAGTCAGCCAAACCTCCTCCAACACATGACGCCAAATGACACAACACGACAAAAGGATCCTCCAAGAGCTAGAAGGGAGTTGAACAGGCTCCAATAGGAGATGATCCAGCATTTCTTGCACTAGATGACAAAAAGGCAATCTGAGGGAACTCCCAAAATCTATTGCCCCTTGGGTAGGGGAACGCACCTCGAGTTCCATAGTTTGATCTTCACTCCAACTTGATGGGAGTCACCTTTGAATGCTACGAGAAGCTAGTGAACTCCTCTAGAATGGTGTCGCCTTGCCCATTTGCAGCACAGATAGAGTCGAACTATCTAGCCGACCCAAAAGGGCGCAAGGATTTCTTAGAGGCCTTTAGCAATAAAGGAGGAAAGGAAGAGGAATCAAAAAGAAAAATGCAAGGAGAAATGCTTGAAAGAGAAAGGGGAACACAGGATATTCAGAAGAAGAGAGAATAGACAAAAGTAACCCATTGCTAAGAAAGACCTTATATAGCCATGCTCGACAGATGACATCCCGTGGTAGTAGGAACCCTTGCACCCACGAAATACCAAAATCCCATAATCATTGCGATTCCAGCCGTGGGTATCCACTGATGCAACATGGGAAAGAAGTAACCACCTCACGTAAATAGTGAAAAAGGAATAGAAGAGGCACCATTTAATGCAGATCAAAACCGTCGAAATACAATCATAAAAGCTAAAGGTGAACCATTGTCAGGTATTTTCTAAAGATGAGAAGGCCATTCGGAGATAGTTGGAAAGTAGAAGTAAGGCACGTGAGCACTGACAAACCCACAACTCCCTGTTCCTGGAAATAAAAGGCTGCATAGTCGCAGTTGCAAAAATTGATTAATCAAGGAAGGAAAGGAAGAATTTTCATCGGACCCGTCCGATTGGAATTGGCGGAGTACTTTAAGGGGATTCACCCTCACTCATAAGCCCACTAGGTGCTCGGCCTAAAGTAATGGATTTCACCCCGATACCTGGTCTCAGGGCCCAAACTTGCCCATGAAGCAACTCGCTTGAAAGGGAAAGTAAGCAATGATGACTGATGGAATGGACACGCCTGAGGCCGCTCGGCCTTATCCTACTCATGGAGACTCATATAGGGCAAAATAGGAAAGATGGAGAACCTTTGATCTTCTGATAATGGAACATTAACAGACGACCAATAGGGCCTACAGCGATCAGGAAGACAAGCCACATTAATGGTGCTGTTGTAAGGGCACACTGCATTTATAGGACTTTGACAAAAGGAACAATAAAAATGACATGGGCTCCACGGGACCACGGGCGCAGGCACGAGCTATCCCCCAAACTTTTGGTACAAAAAGTAATTTTCAAGTAATAAAAAGCTCTCTAGACTCTCTTATTATTTACAAAATTTCAAAATACTCTACTGACTTTGACATCGGAGACTCCCCAGCCCAAGGCTGCCCTCTCCCAGCTTATTTCTTCTTCGTTTTCGTAGGCCCAGCTATGAAGACCTAAGTTGCTGGAACCTGACGTAAAGGCGTACAAAACACGAAATTAACAAGACCTAAAAGCTGAATATTAAAAATATAATGTTTTATTGAATACAGGCTCTCTTTTAGAGTTTTGCAAGCATATAACCAAAACATATTCAAAAACCAACAAGGGCAAATAACAGGGAGGAAAAAGACTAGATAATTCGATAAAATTCTCACTATTCCCCTGAATTTATTTGTTTAGGGTTGAAACTACCTTGTGAGGGGATTTCATGTACTGCCTGACAATTAGCCATATGGTCCACAAAATAACTTAAAGATCGACTCAAAGATGGGATTGAAGGTTGCCTGTGACACCCCGACTCCCATGTATAAAAAGCCTCGGGAATCATGACGTCAGGATGATGATAACACGGGTCAAACATCTGAACGATAGGTGCTCAAGTGTGTGCAACGTGCCGCCAGAGCACCAAAGAGTCGCAGCGGATAATAATAATTAAGTCACCAAGTACCAGAATTTTTATATACAAAAATAACCAAAATACAAGTATATTAAAAGTTATACAATCATCTAAGAAAATATAATAAAACTGAATACATGCGCATGGGAAACAAATCCCACAATCAAAATAGCAGCAACCACATGCCACTTAACCACAGAGCTGATCCCTAAGGCTCGACGTTCTCCTCCTCATCTGCACCAAAATCTACGGTACCATAAAATATTACCGCAGGAAAGTAATAATCCAAACGATCTCTAAGATAAAAATACATTTAATGCAACCAACATGCATGCATATGATCATATATGCACCAAACCCAAAAATATCATTTTTCCAAAAACGATTTACACAAAAATATTTATTGGACACTGTAGGTGGGAATCACAGGCGGGACAACACCACCATCCCTGCTTACCACCATCTCTACGCGTACACCGTAGGCGGGAATCGCAGGCGGGACTCTACCACCATCCCTACAGTTCCTTTTCACACAACACAAAAACCCAATAGAGCATTGTAGGCGGGAATCGCAGGCGGGACTCTACCACCATCCCTGCTTACCACCATCCCTACCGAGTGTACCGTAGACAGGAATCGCAGGCGGGACAACACCACCATCCCTGCTTACCACCATCCCTACGCGTACACTGTAGTTGGGAATCGCAGGCGGGACTATACCACCATCCCTGCTTACCACCATCCCTACAGTCTCCTTTCCTTTTTCCCACAAATGAAAACCCTATTTCAATAAACACAAACATGATTATGCGTGCACATGTAATGCACCAATCCAAAAATAAATTCCAACAACCAATCCAACAGTAAATTCCAACAATCAATCTAGATCACAACACAATCAATCACAGCCATAATAAACTAGTCAGTGCAAAAAATATATTAAAACCTTAAAGATGTTTGGGAAAATACTTACAGCACTTTAATATATTTTTCGGAGGATCACGAGAGAGCTAAAAGCACCAAAACAGCAACACCACAGTGTGAAAACACTGTGGCCGAAAACACAGTGTACCCAAAAATTACACGGGGTCAAGCGAAGACTTGGGAACGATAGGGTAGGGCCTATGGAAGGTGGGGAAGCTAATGGTATCGAAGATTGGCCATGGATGGAGGCCGAAATGGCGGTGGAAGGCCGAGAAAGGCAAAATCGGTTGTGAGCTCGACTGGGCTTCATTGGTGATGGATCGGGGCTGGGGTTGAGTCTAAAATGTTGCTAGAGGGCCGGTGAAGAAGTGGTGAAGAAATGGTAGCCAATGGTGGCCGGACGGTGGCGGAATGGGTGAAGGAGTGCCGCGGCTTCGCACGGCTCTCGGAGGCAAACGGCGGCAAGGGGTGGCCTGAAATTTGGTGGGCTAAGTTGCTGGCAGCTAGGGAGTCCAGTGGTACCAGCGGTGAAGGCCACGGACGGCCGGCGGCAGTGCTGGTGGCTAAAGAACCGAAAGCACGGGGGACAGGAGAGAAAGATGGTCGGGCTGCACGGGCTGGGGAGAGAAACCGGAAGAAAAAAAAAAAGAAGAAAAAGAGAAAAAAGAAGAAAAGAAAAAAGAAAAAGGGAAAAAGAAAAGGAGGAGGAAGAAAAATGAGATCCAGCCTTTTCAACTTGAGTTTCGAAAGTGATCTAATGAAAAAGATTTTAAAACCACTAGATAAATAAAATAATTCAAACTCAATAAAATGCTCAATTAAAACAGTAAAAATATAAAAATACAAAAACAACCCAATTTAACTTAAAGATCAATTTAAAATGTAAAACAATAAATAATAATAAGAAAATCCATAAAGATGATTTTCACAACTTAAAATATTATAAAATAATATCTCAAAACTTTCTTAATTTTAAAATAAGAGAATAAATCCTTAAATTAATTAAAAAAAAACCTTCGTTAAAAATACACTAAAATACGGGGTGTTACATTCTCCCCCCTTAAATAAAATTTCGTCCTCGAAATTTGCGGGGTCAGACGTCAACACTAAAGCAGTTACCAAATACAACACCGAAGAGGCTAGAGAAGACCAAGCCATCAACAATTCCCAACAAGCATGAGTAATACTCTCCCAAGTCTACTCCTATTGGCAATTCTATAATACTCACATTAGTCTCCCAGTACTCCTAGAGTAGCTATGAAATCTGAAATCTACATTCCACAAGAACCTTAATACAACACCTAGAAGATTCCAATGATTTCTTCACACAATAAACTGCTAACCTCAACCAACTCTTATACTATAACTTCCCAAACCTTGCTTGAGTTCTATACTTTTAGCAACCTAGTAACGACTCTCAAAGTCAACCATCAATACGCATGATTTGCACAACCAAAGATTAATCTCTACTTACAAGTATCGACTCAAATTTCTAAAAAAAAATCTACAACCTCAATTATCCTACGAAAGAGATCACCAAGACCATATCGTTCCAAACAAAACTCGATAATACCCAGGCAAACCAGATTAATAAAAATCCAAGCCTACGACACTAAATATTAATACCTAATAATGGCCTCCTCGGTCGTACCATCTTCCTCCCATAGCGTAGCCCTTAACCCCACTTAAATCTCCAAACAAAAATTTCTGATAAGAGCAAAAGCAACACCCAAATTAAAATAAAATAATACGACATAAAAACTAAAATAGAATAAAACGAACAAAATTTAATAACATACAATAAATTAAAACCATTAAAAATAACATACTTCAAATTGAATAATTTTAAATCACAACTTTAAAACTTTCTGGTACTCTACCTAAAGGACATGTGGTTTTACCAAGAGCCGAATTGCTCTGATACCACCTGTGACGCCCCGACTTCCATGTATAAAAAGTCTCGGGAATCGTGACGTTAGAATGATGACAACACGGGTCACACATCCCAACGATACGTGCTCAAGTGTGTGCAACGTGCCACAGAGCACCAAAGAGTTACAATGGATAATAATAATTAAGTCACTAAGTACCAGAATTTTTATATACAAAAATAATCAAAATACAAGTATACAGAAAGTTATACAGTCATCCAAGAAAATATATTAAAACTGAATACATGCGCATGGGAAACAAATCCCACAATCAAAACAGCAACAACCACATGCCACTTAACCACGGAGCCGATCCCTAAGGCTCGACATCCTCGCCCTCATCTGCACCAAAATCTACAGTACCATAAAATGTTACCGCAGGTAAGTAATAATCCAAACGATCTCTAAGATAAAAATACATTTAATGCAACCAACATGCATGCATATGATCATATATGTACCAAACCCAAAAATATCATTTTTCGAAAAATGATTTACACAAAAATATTTATTGGACACTATAGGAGGGAATCACAGGCGGGACTCTACCACCATCCCTGCTTACCACCATCCCTACCGCATGTACCGTAGGCGGGAATCGCAGGCGGGACAACACCACCATCCCTACGCGTACACCGTAGGCAGGAATCGCAGGTGGGACTCTACCACTATCCCTGCTTACCACCATCCCTACAGTTCCTTTCCACACAACACAAAAATCCAATAGAGCACTGTAGGCGGGAATCGCAAGTGGGACTCTACCACCATCCCTACCGAGTGTACTGTAGGCGGGAATCGCAGGCGAGACAACACCACCATCCCTGCTTACCACCATCCCTATGCGTACACCGTAGGCGATAATCGCAGGCGGGACTATACCACCGTCCCTGCTTACCACCATCCCTACAATCTCCTTTCCTTTTTCCCACAAATGAAAACCCAGTTTTCAATAAACACAAACATGATTATGCGTGCACATGCAATGCACCAATCTAACAATAAATTCCAACAACCAATCCAACAGTAAATTCCAACAATCAATCCAGATCACAACACAACCAATCACAGACATAATAAACTAGTAAGTGCAAAAAATATATTAAAACCTTAAAGATGTTCGGGAAAATACTTACTGCGCTTGAATATATTTTTCAGAGGATCACGAGAGAGCTAAAAGCGCCAAAAAGAGCAACACCACAGTGTGAAAACACTGTGGCCGAAAACACAGTGTACCCAAAAATTACACGGGGTCAAACGAAGACTTGGGAACGATAGGGTAGGGCCTATGGAAGGTGGGGAAGCTAATGGTATCGAAGGTTGGCCGTGGGTGGCGGCCGAAATGGCGGTGGAAGGCCGAGAAAGGCAAAATCAGTTGTGAGCTCGGCTGGGCTTCACCGGTGATGGATCGGGGCTGGGGTTGGGTCTAAAATGTTGCTAGAGGGCCGGTGAAGAAGTGGTGAAGAAATGGTGGCCGGACAGCGGCGGAATGGGTGAAGGAGTGCCGCTGCTTCGCACGGCTCTCGGAGGCAAACGGTGGCAAGGGGTGGCCTAAAATTTGGTGGGCTAGGTCGCCGGTAGCTAGGGAGTCCGGTGGTACCGGCGGTGAAAGCCAAGGACGGTCGGCGGCGGTGCTGGTGGCTGAAGAACCGAAAGCACGGGGGAGAGGAGAGAGAGAGGGTCGGGCTGCGTGGGCTGGGGAGAGAAACTGGAAGAAAAGAAAAAGAAGAAAAAGAGAAAAAAGAAGAAAAGAAAAAAGAAAAAGGGAAAAAGAAAAAGAGGAAGAAGAAAAAGGAGATCTAGCCTTTTGAACTTGGGATTCGAAAGTGATCTAATGAAAAAGATTTTAAAACCACTAGATAAATAAAATAATTCAAACTCAATAAAATGCTCAATTAAAACAGTAAAAATATAAAAATACAAAAACTAGCCAATTTAAATTAAAGATCAATTTAAAATGTAAAACAATAAATAATAATAAGAAAATCCATAAAAATGATTTTCACTACTTAAAATATTATAAAATAATATTTCAAAACTCTCTTAATTTTAAAATAAGAGAATAAATCCTTAAATTAATTTAAAAAAAATTTCGTTAAAAATACACTAAAATACGTGGTGTTACACTTCCTCATAGATCTTGGATACCCCAGAGGTGGATTGTTTACTGTAGTACTGGGAAAAAAAGTGAATGACAGTGATAGTCAAGATACAAAAATGGCAAAGAACTAACATTGCTAACTCTTAATTAGAGCCAATTTGGTTCAGGCGGAATGTTGTGCAGAGTGAACACCTATTATGACTCCTACCTTGAGAACAAGTATTGTGTTTGTAATGAGCTTCTTCATTTTCTCAACTTTCAATTGAGGTTTGGTATGGTTGGTATGCTAGGAATGCTGGTGGAGTTGGATTATCTTCTGCAAGGCCTTCAAGCTGGCAAACTAAACCCAGAACTCCCAAAAGTCAAGGCACTTATAGTTTGCAACAATCAGAGAAGACACTTGTTTGGTGATGCCATTCTCTAATTACATTGGAAGACATTCTCACTTGAAAGATCAAAAATTTTCTAAACAATGATCCATGAAAAACATCCATGCACCAATTAACTAGTTAAAATTTTGAACATAAACTACATCATAAAGAGCAGCAAACAAGTGAGGAGTTGTCTCACTTACCATCAATATAATTCCTTTTGCGTATGATTTGATTTCATCTACAAGGAAGTGCAATTGTCCTTATCCCGCACAATAAGATTGATGGAATGGTACATGGGTTGGAAAGTACTAACGGGAAATTACTAGTGGATCAACTTGTGTTGAGTGTTAACGACATTCTCAATAGGTTGTATGATGAGTTTACCTCATTCAAGGGTGTTAGGATCGAGGTTCCATCATCTACCACTGCTTTGCCTCCTACTGATGCTAGGATTGACAAGAAAGCATAAGTGGGGTCTGAGGTTAGACGATACCCAAGTGAAAAAAAAGAATTTAGATGGTTAAGCACACTTGGAAATACATTTGTTGCTGGAGTTACACTCCTATATGGAAGAGTTTGATATTTTGGTTTGGTTGAAGATAAATGTTGTCAAATATCCTGTCATTGGGGAGACAAATTGTAGTGTTTGGTCATCCATATTTCTACAATAGCCATAGAGTCTCGCTTTAGCACCGAGGGCACATATTGGATCCCTTTAGCAATTCATTGTCTCCTACCATTGTAGAAGCTTTGATTTGAACTCAGAATTGGATTGAAAGGAAGCTGATTTAGGTTCGGGAGGTGGCGGATTATGTGGATTACTACAAGGAGGAGGACGAGTAAGATGGAAATGGTAATTACTCTTAATTAATTCTTTGTTGAAAGTTGTTTGATGTTTCATATTTGAAATTAATTTTGATTTCAATTGATATAGGTTCAAGTTCGGGAAAAAAAAAGTCAATCAAATCTACTTCGGGTGCGCATTGATACACATATGGTTTGTTAGTTCATTCCTTATAGGCTTGTGTTTATTTTCTTACATTTTCTAATTCAAGTAACTTTATTTTTTGGCAACATATTCTCATTTTCATCCATGCTTTTTATGTTTTGTTTTTTCTTGTTCATATGGTAACATGGTAATTAACATATTGTACATTGCATCTTGGACACTTGGTACCTTGGAGGGACTATTTCTAAATTCTGATAGATTTTTCATTCTAGAGTTCTCAAACTATTTGTAATAGTTTTATATTAATTTATGATATTTTTTAATTTTATTTATAAACTTTATTTAGGGATTGTGATTATTTTAGATTAATTTGTAATAATTTAGACGTAGACTTTATTTATTTTTAGTTTGAAAGCATGTATTTTTTTATATGGGCTGAAAATCATTTGTGGGCCCAGTGTTGTAAAATAGCCCCTCAATTATTTTGTAGTAGAGAATTTAGATATGTTCGTAATGTCTCTGACATTGCAATATATGCAATAAACGAGTAAGAAATAGACCTAAAAGCTTCATATTAAAAATAGAATGTCTAGATTGAATACAGGTTCTCTCTTTTAGAGTTATGCAAGCATATAACAAAAACGTATTCAACAACCAACAAAGAAAAATTACAGGGAGGGAAAAAACTGGATAATTCGATAAAATTCTCACTATTCCCCAGAATTTATTTGTTTTGGGTTGAAATTGCCTGGTGAAGGGATTCTGTGTACCACTTGACAGCTGGCCACACATACAGTCCACAAAAGTTCCTTTCCCTATGATTTGATTTCATTTACAAGGAAGTGCAATTGTCCTTATCCTGCACTACAAGATTGATGGAATGGTGCATGCATTGAAAAGTACTAATGGGAAATGATGGGTGGATCAACTTGCTTTGAGTGTTAAGGACATTCTCAGTAGGTTGTATGATGAGTTTGCCTCATTCAAGGGGGTTAGTACCAAGATTCCATCATCTACCATTGCTTCGCCACCTAATGATGACACGAAGACAAGAAAGCATAAGTGGGGTATGCAGTTTGGCGATACATAAGAGCAGAAGAAGAATCTAGATGGTCCAGCAGACTTGGAAAGACATATGTGGTCCTATATATGTGGAATAATTTGATATTTAAGTTTGGTGGAAGATAAATGTTGTTAAATATACTGTACTTTGGGAGATAGATCGTAGTATTTTGGTCATCCATATTTCTAGAATAGCCTCAGAGTCCAGTTTTAGCATCAGGGGTGCATATTGGATTCCTTTAGGAGTTCATTATCTCCTACTATTGTTGAAGTTTTGATTTGCACTCAGAATTAGAATGAAAGGAAGTCGATTGAGGTTCGGGAGGCATTGGATTATGTTGACTACTGTGAGGAGGAGGAGGAGTAAGTTGGAACTGGTAATTACTCTTAATTAATTTTTTGTTGTAAGATGTTTTATGTTTCATATTACAAATTAATTTTGATTTCAATTGATAGATGTTCAAGTTAAAAAAAAAAAAAAAGAAGCTCAATCGCGATCTACTTTGGGCGCACGTTGATACACATATATTTGGTTAATTCATTCCTTACAGGCTTGTAGTTATTTTCTTATATTTTCACATTCAAGTGCCTTTTATTCTTGAGGCATCCTATTCTCATTTTCATCCATATTTTTTATGTTTTTTTTTTTTGCATGTTATTTATGGTATGTGACATGGTTATTAACATACAATTCTGCTAAGGGTAGTCGGCACCTAGAAATGGCGCACAGTCGGCGCTTAGAATAATATTTTTTAATTACCACGTCAATTAAAATTAAAAAAGAAGAAGAAAAAAGCCAACCTCAAAAAGTCACTCTGTGCCACTCTCTTAGCAAAGCGCAGAGAGAGAGAGAGAGACGTACGGTAACGATGACTCCTTAGATTCCTGGTTTAGACTCACTTTCTCTCTCTATACGTGCATGCGATTTAAGATTTTTGCCAAAAGGGCGACTCAGCTCTTTGCCTTTTTTCTCTTCATGGGATCTCTTTGGTGTGTTCAGATCTCATGTGCTGTTTGACCCCATTGCTCGTTATTACTGTTGCATGTTAGTTTATTTTATTGATGTGCTTTGTGGTATCGAGGTTCATGTTTGATCCAGCACTAGTTTCTGCTTTCAAGTCTTTGTTTTTTGTGTTGGTTCGGGTGCTTTATTTTTGGGTTGGATACAAGGGATGGTTTTTGGTGCTTTATTTGTAAATCTCTAGTGTTGATTTTTATATTACGGTATTCTTCCGCCACAAGTGATGACTATTAATAAAATTGGGACGGAGTCACTATTGGACATGTGGCCTTCAGCTCTTTGATAAAAAAAAAAGTTTTTGTTTTTTGTTATGTTTTGTTCTTTGTCGTCAAGAAAATACAGGCAAGATAGTATTTTTTTTTTCTTTCTCTGTTGTAGATTTTTCATTTGTGTTTATTTTGTCAGTGTCAGGCTGAAGTCACTAGAGGCAACGGTTCATCGACCTCTTCCTGAGAATTTGTTGTGACATTAACACAAAACATGAATCGGTCGATAAACCTTTGCATCCAGCGCTCACCCTCTCTCTCATTTTTTACATTTATTTCTTTATTTTCATAGTATTCTCTATTTGGTTGCTGAGATATTGAAGGAAACCAAAATAAAATTAATATGTTGTTCCTGCTGGTCGGTATGAAAGGGTGTGGGAAGGGGGGGTGGTTTTCCTAAATCAATTCTTAGACTTCCAATCTCGACACTAAGGGAGGCCGTAAGTGGCGGCTTTGAGTGGAGGGACATGGCTTCGAGGGGACAAAGAAAGAGGTCTCGTGAGGAGCAGAGGAGGGAGCAGAGAGGGAGGGAAGTCGGGTGGAAGAAAAATCACAGAGAGGGACGATAAGTTTGGTCTGAAACATGAGGATGAGGGAAACAATTCAAATCAAAACGAGGCATTTTATCAATGTTGCCACATCAGCAGCCACTTACGCGGCACTTCCCCCAGGCAACTGAGCTAATTGTTTTCCATTAACATATTGTACAATGCATCTTGGACACTTTGTACCTTGGAGGGACTATTTGTAATAGATTTTTCATTCTTTGAGTACTCAAATTAGTCGCAATAGTTTTAGATTAATTTATGATATTTTTGAATTTTTATTTATAAACTTTATTTAGGAATTAAGATTATTTTTAAATTAATTTTTAATAATCTAGATATAAAATTTATTATTTTTAGTTTGAAAGCATGCATTTTTTTTTATAAGGGTTGAAATTCATTTCAAGGCCCATGGTGTTGTAAAACAGCCCCTAAATTAGATTATGGGCTTCAAAAAAAGATTTTGGGCTCAATAAGGGCCCATTAAGGCCCACTGGTGGCCAAACAGCCATGGGCTAATAGGGCTGAAAACCAATAGTTTTGTAAGTGGTTGGTGCCGATTGAAGCCGGTCGACAGGGAGAGAGAACCGTCCAGAATCTTACAGTCGGTATCGATCAGTTTTTCGGTTGCTAACCCATCTCCAAATTCACATAACAAATTCAAAACAAATCAACCAAACATCGCAACAAATCAACTTGAATTTCACAATAAAATCACAAATTCATAACAAAACAACAAGAGGAGAGGTGAATGAGAGAGATTAAAGGAGAACCAGAGATGTGAATCGTGAACGATAGAGAGCTTAGAGAGACATTTCAGAGAGGAGAGATGAGAGAGCTTGGAGAGGTTAGGGATAGACTGAGGATGAGAGATCTTGGAGAGATGAGGGACACGCTGAGTGCCGAGCGGAGTGAAGGAGGAGGGGAGGGCTGTGGGGTGAGAGAGGAGAGAGAAGAGAGAAAGAGGATCAGGATGAAGAAAATGGAGGGGAGGAATTATTAGATCCTATATCTAAATGACGCTATTTGGTGTATTAAACTAAACGACGTTGTTTCACAAGTGTTGGTTTGGATTTAGAGATGAGATGAGATGATTTTAGAAGAAAGATAAAAGTTGAA
Source organism: Pterocarya stenoptera (assembly GCA_003123785.1). Lineage (NCBI taxonomy): Eukaryota > Viridiplantae > Streptophyta > Magnoliopsida > Fagales > Juglandaceae > Pterocarya > Pterocarya stenoptera. The sequence goes on along the minus strand of QEOT01123442.1, from coordinate 26,374 downwards.
AAAAATATTGTTAAAATATTATTTTTTTAATATATGCTATTATTGTTTTGTGATTTGAAAAAGTTTAATTGTTTATTATATTTTGTATGAAAATTTGAAAAAATTATAATGATGAGATGAGATGAAAGACAATCTAAATCCAAATGGGGCCTTTTTTTTTTTTTTTTTCTATATGTCACATGTAAAACGAGGCCGTTTAAATCACATATGTGAAAAGGCGTAATTTTAACTAAGATATATATAAAAAATATATATATATTATACCAGCTGGTTCGGTGGTCTGAACATACTTCAGACCGGGACCAAACCGACTAACGTCAACTTTTTGTATTTTCCATCGCCAACTGACCAGTTCTCCACTCGGTTCCTCGCTCCAGTAGCCGATCCCGTTGGTTTCTGTACACCCTTATGGGCTAATCCGCCTGCTTGTCCAGACGAGGGGGACGACCCGCTTAAAAATACCAGGGCCTGGTAGTGCAGACAAAAATAGGCTCCCTGCTCAAATAGGTGCAAGAGCCGAAGGTCCTGCTATTTGCCTATATATATATATAGGGCGAATAACAGCCCCAGTGAGCATGTAGTATACATGAATCAAAGTAGAGGCTGGCATGGGATACACCTCAGTTTTTTTTTTTTTTTTTTCATCTTCTTTTTAAACAAACTATAATAATGTTAAAGATAAGAGTGGTGTTAGGCTGCCGCCTAGCAATGACTGCTCGGCGTGCTGCTTAGCACAAATTTAGCTTTTTATTTCTTTTTATTTTCATATTTTTTTAACATATTTAAATATTTTTTTTAAAAAAAAAATAGATCAATATACTAAAAATTATTTCCTAAATCATTAAGTAAAAAAAAAATTTAATACATGTACGGTCAAAATGAGTGAGTAAACCCAGGCAGCATACTAACATTTTCCCAAAAATAAAAATACCGGAAGGGCGGTCAATGACTTTGGAATGGGTCTACATTTTTATTCATTTATTTGTTCTTCTGTTTATAATTAAGTAGCTTACAAAAATAAAATTCATTAATTGTTGAGCCTCCTCGACCTGATCATTTGAACATTTGAGATGCGGCTGCTTTATTTGGTTCTATTCATTGAAGCTGTACTTAATTCTAATTAGGTTGCAAAGAAATCAAAACATCGTCAAAAAAAATATAATAAGAGTATACCATTTCTCAAAGAGGAATGTTATACATCAATCACTATTCACTTCCACACCCCACACTTATAATTATTTTTATATAGACTATTAGCGTGTTTATCATAGGATATTGTGGAGTGTGGGATAATGAATAGTGACTGATGAGAAGAATTTTTCTTTATTGAAATAATAAATATAACTTGCACTCTTAGACCATCAGGGATTTTATACTTTGAACCAAAAATTAAAACTGTGACACCCCGACTCCCACATACAAAAAAGTTTTGGGAATCGTGACATTAGGATGATGACACACAGTCACACATCCCAACGACAAGTGTCAAGTGTGTGCAATAAATAAACAGTGCACAATAAAATACGCAGGGGATAACAATAATTAAGTCTCTAGTACCAGAATTTTAGTTTAATACAGATATCCAAATACAAAGTGTTTAAAACATAACCCAAATATTGCATAAAAATACAAGAGTTGAGAATATAAACAAAACTCGAGTAATCCCAGATCACTTCTCCGGCGGAGCCAAATCCTCAGGTTCGGCACCTGCATCACCATAATCAAAATCTACAGTACCACAGGTAAGTTATAAACTAACCAATCCTGAAATAAAAACACATTTAAGCATCTAATCATGCATGCCCATGATGCAGTATGCAAGAAATGCAACACACGCCAAAAATCACATTTTGGCCCAAAAATATTAATCCGTCATTTTTTCCAGAAAATGACACACAAAAATCAACTCAAGTTATTTTCCCGGAAAACAGCCAATTTCTATTTATCCATTAATTCATATGCACCATGGTCTCCCCTGTGGACCATCCGCACGTCCTGACCAATTTACGAGCGATGCTCAGTTCCGCACCCGGTGTGTTCGTGGCCAGGTCATCCTCAAGCCCCCGCCAGCAGAAGGGCCACGAAGTCGGCATGTAACTCGTCCAATCCCCTTGTCGCCCGGCGACAACCCAGGGGACGTCACTCTGTATATTCCGCTCCCGAGTGACTAGAGGAGCTCCACCGAGATAATACCCCATCTCGGCTTGGGGTCGTGATACACATGCAACCAAAAATCCATTTCCTCATGAAAACCTAGTTTTCAAAATAACCACATGATCATGAATACAATTATACGAAAACCCAGTTTTCATTTTACAAACATTAACATGCGTGCAATATGCAATGTATTAAAACACAATAACCATATTCAACAACCAACCAGATCTTAACACCAATGTCCAACAATCAACCAAACCACACCATAACCAACACACACTTACTCTTACCTCAATCCATCCACCCCCGAATTCTCCTCGGACTCAGTCCAGAACCAACCAGAACACAGTATAACAATTAGTGCAAAAATATATTTAAATTTCAAAAGATTGTTTAGGAAATACTTACAACGCTATAAAAATATTTTTGGAGGATCACGGAGGAGCTGGAAAGCACTAAAACTGAAATTTCACAGTGTAAAAACATTATGACTGAAAACACAGTGAACCCAAAATTACACGGGGTCAAACGAAAACTTGGGAACGGTAGGGTAGGGCCTATGGGAGGTGGTGAAGCTAATGGTGGTAGTCTTTGACCGAGGGTGGTGGCCGAAATGGCGGTAGAAGGCCGGATAGGCAAAATCGGTTGTGAGCTCGGCTGGGCTTCTCTGGTGACGGATCGGGGCTGGGGTTGGGTCCAAAAGGTTGCTAGAGGGCCGGTGAAGAAGTGGTGAAGAAATGTGGCCAATGGTGGCCGGATGGCGGCAGAATGGGTGAAGGAGTGCCGCGGCTTCGCACGGCTCTCGGAGGCAAACGACGGCAAGGGGTGGCCTGAAATTTGGTGGGCTAGGTCGCCGGTAGCTGGAGAGTCCGGTGGTACCGACGGTGAAGGCCACGGACGGCCAGCAGCGGTATTGGTCGGGCTAGGGAGAGGAAACCGGAAGAAGAAAGAAGAAAAAGAAGAAAAGAAAAAGAAAAAGAGAAAAATAAAAAGAGGAAGAAGAAAAAGGAGATCCAGTCTTTTCAACTTGGGTTTTGAAAGTGATCCAACAAAAAAGATTTTAAAACCATAAACTAAATAAAATAATTCAAACTTAGTGAAATGCTTTATTAAAACAATAATAATTTTAAAACCCATAATCTAACTAATTTAAATTAAATATCACTTTAATTGCAAAACAATAATTATTATCAAGAAAACATATAAAATAAATAATTTTCACAACTTAAAATATTATAAGATAATATTTCAAAACTCTCTTAATTTTAAAATAAGAGAATAAATCCTCAAATTAATTAAAATAATCATTCGTTAAAAATACACTAAAATACGGAGTGTTACATTCTCCCCCCCTTAAATAAAATTTCGTCCTCAAAATTTACGAAGTCAAAAATTAACGCAAAGGCAGTTATAAGATACAACTCAGAACATGCTTGAAAAAGACATACTATCAACAATTTTCAAATAAGCATTAGTAGCACACTTCCCAGTCTACTCTTCTAGGCAATCCCATTCTACTCACACTAATCTCCCAATGGCACATCACGTCTATAACTCCTAAAGCAGTCATGTAATCCAAAATCTCCAAATCCACAAAACCTTAACAAAACCTAAGGAATCTCAATGATTAATAGCTCCATTCGACAATCTATACTAACCTCAAACGACTCCTATGCTATAACTTCCAAACCTCCATTGTATACTACACCTTGGTAACCTAATGGCCACTTCCAAAGTTAACCATCAATAACAAAATTTGTATAACCAAAAGATTAATCTCCAAATACAAGTATCAGCTCAAAATTTCAAGTCTCTACTAATTCTTCAAAATCGACACAAATTGAACTCCTAATCACAACTAAAACAAAATATCACGCTCTTGCTGCGCACTCTGATAATTTACCACCTACATAAAATTTATGTCCTTATAAAAGTAATACCATTGAGTACAAGGTGGCTCCCCCTACTAACCAAAACTCTTACCATACTTTGGTAGAAAAAAAATACTCTCTTCCAAAATTATGAATTATCACACATATTCCTCGATTAACTCTCGTTGCCTTAAACAAAATCAATATTAATCAACCTTAGCATCCCAAATTGGAAACAAGTAACATCACTCCAAAATACACCCGCTTATCTTAAGATGAAGAACATACCCTAAAAGTCTCAAATCTAACCAGGCCAATCAATAAGAGCGCCTATAGACTTCTACCCGACAACCTAAACTCAAAAGCTCCTCACCTAAATTCTGAATATCATCTAATCTAGCAGTGACTAAACTCAATACGAATTACCATTGACCTCACCATAACATTACCGAAACCTTTATGGTAACTCGCCTATTTACTTCTACTCCTATAAGCTAGTACTAGCACAACTAGCTCCTTCCATAGCACATCACTAGAAACCTCAGGACAAGTTATACTGATCAACCCTTCAATCCACCAAAAACTATTGCAACCCACTCATAGGTATTTACACTTTATTAACTCTCATACTTGATTATGCTATCCATCGTTGATCCCTAAGCTTCAACTTCCAAGGTTTTATGATACACCATACATGGCAACCCATCAATCTCATTTCAAATTAAATAACAATGTCCTTAACTCACCCAACTTAACGCCTCATTTCCAGAGGAAAGTATAGTCTCGAAAATTTAAATTACTATGAGACCTCAAGCCACAATTAATTCCTGAAAGTAATCACAACAATTATTGCCAATCATCAATACATGGAGTAACCCGATTCGATTGTACCCTTCAATCAACTCCTCAAAACTCAAGGCCAACGTCTTTTGAACCTAATACAGTCATGTCATCTCCTCTTCAACACCTACCAAAGCAACTTCTTCCAACAAAATGCGATTACGACATGTACTCTCCAAAATCCATACACACTCACCACTACTACACATTGATCTCATGCACTCATAGCCAAAACCAAAAATCCTCCAAACGTGCAAGTGGTTCATCATTATCATTTCTATCATCTGGACCTATATCCTCAAAAAATAACAAGAATCTTTTTCTAGGTCCACACCATCTATTATCCTTAAACTTGATACGGATCAATCCTAAAACTTGCCACTAAAACCTCAAACTAATAACAATCATCTTCCGAACTAGATCGGCATCTTCAATCCTCAGAAAATACACGAACTAGATCAATACCTTCAATCCTCAAATAAATACTCCCATTGAAAATCCTTATATCAATAACCCAACTCTGACCAACTCCATTTAATGGTCACTAACTTATCAATCTCCAAAATAAATCAAACTAGCACACCAAGCCTGCAAAATTAAAACCTTAAATCTTATTACGAATTAGCCCTTCAACTCTGCAATTTTAAAACCTCAAACAAGATAAGAATCATTCTCCGAAATCATCAAGATCGATGACCTTAAATCTAAAGCATTCACCTTATAAAGCTTACAAAATTCTAAAATCCCAAATGTTGGCAACTGCTTATCAAAGACAACTTATCAAAGTCAGCAAGATCTAAAACTTCCAATTTAATAAATCCCTCAAATGCTTGTTGAACCTACCACCTTCAATCCCATAAACTTATTTCCTAAGAACTATAGGGCCCCAAACCTTAGATAACTCCTCATAATTCTATCCTCGAAGTTCGTTGAACTTACAACCTCCTATTCCAAAGACTCAACACATAATTCTACAAAACTAAGACCTCAGTATTCTAAGCGAACTAAAACTATTCCCAACTCAGCTGTGACTTGAGTTCCTACTCTATAAAGTTCATCTAGACCATGTCATTCCCTTCGAGTCTCGATATTAAAACAAACCAATCGCTAAGAGTTCAGACCTACTACACTAAATATTCAATCCTAACAATGACATTCACGATCGTACCATCTTCCTGCCATAGCGTAACCCTTAACCCACTTTTTAACTAAAACAAATTAAAATATAATTATGACACAATAAATTAACATGCAACAAAATGTCAAGAAATAAAATAGAATAAAACCAACCAAGTATAACAATATACAATAAATTAAAACAATTAAAGTAACATACCTCAAACAAAATAAAACCAAAACAAAACGAAAATCTCTCAAATAAAATAAAATTCCTTAAATAAAATAACATACGACAAAATAAATAAAACAATGAAGAAGTATACAATAAATAATTAAAACAAATAAAATAACCGACCATAAAATAAAACAATTAAAATAAAATAGCATACAACCAAATAGATGAAACTAATAAAAACAACAACAAATAATAATAAAAAACCATTAAAATAATATACTTCAAATCAGAATAATTTTAAATCACAACTTTTAAAATTTCTGGTACTTCACCTAAGGGACATGTGGCTTTACCCAGAGATGAACTGCTCTGATACCACATATGACGCCCCGACTCCCACGTACAAAAACGTTTCGGGAATCGTGACGTCAGGATGATGACACACGGTCACACATCCCAACGACAAGTGCCAAGTGTGTGCAATAAATAAATAGTGCACAATAAAATACGTAGCGGATAACAATAATTAAGTCTCTAGAATCAGAATTTTAGTTTAATACAAATATCCAAATACAAAATGTTTAAAACATAAACCAAATGTCGCATAAAAATACAAGAGCTGACAATATAAACATAACTCGAGTGATCCCAGATCACTCCTCCGGCAGAGCTAAATCCTCAGGCTCGACACCTGCATCACCATAATCAAAATCTGCAGTACCATTAAATGGAACCACAAGTAAGTTATAACTTAACCAATCCTGAAATAAAAACACATTTAAGCATCTAATCATGCATGCCCATGATGCAGTATGCAAGAAATGCAACACATGCCAAAAATCACATTTTGGCCCAAAAATATTAATCCGTCGTTTTTCCCAGAAAATGACACACAAAAATCAACTCACGTTATGTTCCCAGAAAATAGCCATTTTCTATTTATCCATTAATTCATATGCACCATGGTCTCCCCTATGGACTATCCACACGTCCTGGCCAATTTACGAGCGATGCCCAGTTCCGCACCCGGTGCGTTCGTGGCCAGGTCATCCTTTAGCCCCCGCCAGCAGAAGGGCCACGGAGTCGGCACGTAACTCGTCCGAACCCATTGTAGCCCGGTGACAACTCAGGGACGTCACTCAGTATATTCCGCTCCCGAGTGACCAGAGGAGCTCCACCAAGATAATACCCCATCTCGGCTTGGGGTCGTGATACACACGCACTCAAAAATCTATTTCCTCATGAAAACCCAGTTTTCAAAATAACCACATGATCATGAATACAATTACACGAAAACACAGTTTTCATTTTACAAACATGAACATGCGTGCAATATGCAATGTATCAAAACACAATAACCATATTCAACAACCAACCAGATCTCAACACCAATGTCCAACAATCAATCAAACCACACCATAACCAACATACACTTACTCCGACCTCAATCCATCCACCCCAAATTCTCTTCGGACTCAGTTCGGAACCAACCAGAGCACAGTATAACAATTAGTGCAAAAATATATTTAAATTTCAAAAGATTTTTTAGGAAATACTTATAGCGCTATAAAAATATTTTTGGAGGATCACAGAGGAGCTGGAAAGCACCAAAACTAAAATTTCACAGTGTAAAAACATTGTGATCGAAAACACAGTGAATCCAATATTACACAGGGTCAAATGAAAACTTGGAAACGGTAGGGTAGGGCCTATGGGAGGTGGTGAAGCTAATGGTGGTGGCCTTTGGCCGTGGGTGGTGGCCTTTGGCCGTGGGTGGTGGCTGAAATGGCGGTAGAAGGCCGGATAGGCAAAATAGGTTGTCAGCTCGGCTGGGCTTCACCGGTGACGGATCGGGGATGGGGTTGGGTCCAAAAGGTTGCTAGAGGGCTGGTGAAGAAGTGGGGAAGAAATGGTGGCCAATGGTGGCCGGACGGTGGCGAAATGGGTGAAGGAGTGCCGTGGCTTCGCACGGCTCTTGGAGGCAAACGGCGGCAAGGGATGGCCTGAAATTTGGTGGGCTAGGTCGTCGGCAGCTAGGGAGTCCGGTGGTACTGACGGTGAAGGCCATGGATGGCCAGCAGCGGTATTGGTGGCTGAGAAACCGAAGGCACAGGGGAGAGGTGAGAGAGAGAGGGTCGGGCTGGGGAGAGGAAACCGGAAGAAGAAAGAAGAAAAAGAAGAAAAGAAAAAGAAAAAGAGAAAAAGAAAAAGATAAAGAAGAAAAAGGAGATCCAGTCTTTTCAACTTAGGTTTCGAAAGTGATCCAATGAAAAAGATTTTAAAACCATAAACTAAATAAAATAATTCAAATTCAGTGAAATGCTTTATTAAAACAATAATAATTTTAAAATCCATAACCTAACTAATTTAAATTAAATATCACTTTAATTGCAAAACAATAATTATTATCAAGAAAACATATAAAATAAATAATTTTCACAACTTAAAATATTATAAGATAATATTTCAAAACTCTCTTAATTTTAAAATAAGGAATAAATCCTTAAATTAATGAAAATAATCATTCATTAAAAATACACTAAAATACGGGGTGTTACAAAAACTACCAAAACTAACATCATGCATATCGCACCATGATCGATCAAGATCCGACCATCAACATTCATGTGCTAGCCATATAACTCATTTTCATCTATGTTAACAATTTTATTATAATTGGATAATGGTTCAAAGTATAAAAATACAACATCCAATAATTTGAGGGTGGGAGTCTACTTTTTTTCCTTTCTCAAATTCATGATAATGTGCAGCAATATTAGCGTGCTTTCATTTATTATTAGACAAATATTATTCATTTAAGGTTTCCTACTCTTGTTAGTTGGTAACCACTCAATATTGAAATCGAGTGACTAGCAATTTAATTAATGACTTAAAGAAGCGAGTGCAATATTAATCCACAACATATTAATACAAGCCCTCTTAAACAAACTATATGTTGTCTTTCGATAAATAACAAAAGCATCTGACAAAACTAGATTAACTATTAAATGATACTGTTATCTAAATTATTTGGGGAGGTGCCGGCGGCAGTGGCCTTAGCTAGCCAACTGCATAGCAGACTTGGTAACCTTTATTCAAGTACGTTCCTGTTTAGGATGGTAGCATCGCCGCGCTGCTTGGATGGATGAAGCTGCAAAATGTTTTAGCTGTTTCGAGTCGAGCTATGTGATGTTTTTGAACTTGCTGAATTTCCAACAGCAAGTGAGACATCATATCCTTGAGGCCTCCAACCATAAGACAAAACGCGTCAACATTTGTATGACATTTGAGAGTCCTTGTCGATAAGGGAGGGTTGGGTTGTCGGGGAGATTCCAGCACCCATTCTACAAGCTGATCAACATGTTCCCAATGAGGTCACATTTGATCTCAAGACACTCCGTTGTACCGCCATGATTACTTGTAGTACACGTACACGTACACACAATTCCATTCACTTCGAAAATCATCGCATTTAGTGGTTTTCCCTCTCGAACAATGAAGTTGTTTTGATTGTACTGCTTTTGCTTGAGATACTTGCAGGTGATCTCAAACAACAATTTTTTACTTTCGTTTTCAAATATTGGCACCTGCATGTTCACAAACAATTGACAGGATTAATTAATGAGATAATATATATCAACTTTAATTCTACGAGATGGACATCGGTGCATAGTACTCTTTTCAAATCAAACGTGAGGTCAATGCTAAAATAGACTTCATGCAAAATTGAGCAACCATACTTACCATGTGGTACGCTTAAGGGGATGTTTAAAAATAGTTTTCATTTCATTATATCTCATCTCATCTCATTTCCTTCTCAAATATCACTCAAATACAAATACTTTCAAACTAATAATTACAATTTTTTTAACCTAATCATTACAACTTTTCTAAATTTTCAAACAAAAAATAAAAAACAATTCAGCTTTTTCAATTCTCAAAACAAAAATAATATTAAAAAATAATATTTTAATTTTATAATACTTTTATTCAACTTTTTCTCTCTCACTTTCCAAAATCCCATAAAATATTAATATTTAAACTATCTCACTACTATTTACAAACTATCTTATTACTATTCACAAAATTCTCATCTCATCTCACTTTTCAAGCATCCCCTAAGTGTTTTTATAACATCCTGCTCCTTCCTTCCTTCTTCTGATGTAAGCAATTACATTCAGATGTGATAGACAACCCGCTCCTCCCCTCTAGTGTCTAAGAGCCCCATTACGTGTGCCAGACCTCGATGGCATGTTTTAAAGATTACTACGTGATTTCTAAAGTTAGTTTTGTGTTTTAAAGTTATGTGTATTTTAAATGGAAGATTCCTATTATTATTTAACTAAAGAATATTTTAAATAACTCAATTATAACATCTTTGAAGAGTTCCAAAAATATTTTAATTGTGGGAATCATTTTATATAAATGATTCCAGTTATTTAAAATATTATGTGATTTAAATAATGAGAGAATCTTTAATTAAATTAATAGTTTTATTCTTTTAAATATTTTAAGTAAGATTTTATCATTTTATAAATGATGAAGGAATATTATTTCAAATAATATTCTAACTTTATTCCTCTTAGTGTTTTTAATTAAATAAATGTCTATGTATTTTTAAAGTAGTGTTTAAGTGTCATCGTAGACCATTTTTATAGACTCCCAGAAGTCGGGTTTTAGTATAAAACCCCAGACCTCTCTCTCTTCTCCCTCACTTTTCCCTCCCCTCTCTCTCTCTTTCTCCCTCTCGGCGTACGTGATACGCGAGCCCCCCCTTGCCGAATGCTCCTTAGCCCAGCTTGGCCCCGTCGTGTGCCGGCGTGCCACACGACCACCACCACCGGCACCGCCTCCCTCCGACGAGCCTCCTAGCACCGGCCCTGCTCCCTCACACTTGCCCCTCCTCTCCCTCGGCCATGCACAGCCCTAACGGGCTTGATGGCTCCTGCACCGCCATGCGCCATCCTTCGGCGCCACCACAACCACAGTAGCTCCTCTAGCCACCGGCCATCACCCTCCAGTGACCTTGGCCTCCATCTCCCCGCCGGTTGCTCTCACGAAGTGCACCTCTCTCTTGCACGGGTATAGCCATACCCATGGCGGAGCACCGCCTCCTATGGCCATTGCACCACCACCGAGACCTCCCTTGGCCTCCGGCCACCTCCCACAGCCATCCCCACGTCCAGCCGAGCCACCATGTAGGCTCACTTTCTCACACTCTCCCACGGACGCCGCACCCCCTTGAGCTAGATCCGCAGCCGTACGCTGCCACCCACGGCAAGTGACCACCACCTTAGCCTCCTCAGGCCACCACGAAGCCAACCCAACCTCCCACGACCCCGATCTGCCACCCACGGCCCCACACTTTCTCTCACTCTCCCATGGCCTCTCCTCCCTCATAGTGCACTGCCAGCCACCGTAGGCCACCGTGCCGACCACCACCAAGCCTCCACGACTCCACCAGCAACCTCCCCTAGCCTAACCCAAGCCCAAACCACTACTTTATGCGGTGGGTTGATCACTGCACGTGATGGACAGTCACTGCGCGTGATTGACCGCCACTGTACACGGTGAGATCGCTCCTTTCTAGCATCATCAAGGCTACCTTAGGTCCTTCCAAGACCACACCTAGCTATCCAAATGCTTAAACAGCCATTGTACGCGGTGTAGCCACCCTGTATGCTCCTTCGGCATTATCGCTGTGATGGCTAGCGAGCGACGCGCGGGTTATCCCGTTGATGGTATAATTCTCTATCCCTCACTTTTTATATTAAATGTTAAATGCTAGCTAGTTGACTAGGTTGTGGACTGTGCTTCTAGTATTATAGGATTCGTTGTGTAGTGGCGATATGACGTAAGGTGATGAAGTGTTGGGCGTAGTTGGGAAGTGTGCTGTGTAGTGTTGTGGACTGTGCTGTGAAGTGTGGTGGTAGCGTATGTGTAGTAGTAGTGGCGTGGCATAGTGCACGTGAAAGGAGTACACATGGAGTGTACTTTGTGTAGTGAGACGAGGCACCGTATGGCGTATGTGCCATAGCGGTAACGTGGCCTAGTGCCATGAATGGAGTACGCGAGGAATGTACTCCAAGTGGTGAGACGATGCATCGTATGGCGTGTCATAGCAGTGACGTAGCGTAGTGCCGTGAATGGAGTAATCGAGGAGTATACTCCATGTGGTGAGATGGTGCACCGTATGGCGTGTATGCCATAGCGGTGACGTGGCGTAATATCATGGATGGAGTACACGTGGAGTGTACTCCATGAGGTGTAGCGATACACCGTATGGCGTGTCGCGATGATAAAGGTGATTTCGTAGTTGATGGGCGAAGGGCTTTGTTGGGAACTGTGGAACAGTGTCCCGAAGTGTGAGATACGGCCTGTAGTCCAAGGCGATGAGTGTCGCCATGTGACTGGCTTATGGCTATAAGGTATCAGAGTAGCGCAGTAAAAGCATGACTGGGCAACGTCACTAAGTGACGTGGTCGATTAAGAAGTCGTGCCTACGATGGGTGAAGAGTTAATGTAAGAGTGATGTAGTGGGAATGTGATGAGGTGTCACGTTGTGACGGGAGTACGTGAGGAACCGTACGTGTGATGAGTGGGAAATTGACGTATAGGTGACGTAGAGGAATGTTAGAAGTGATGTGACAAGGTCACAATATAGCTTGGGAATGGTCTCGAGCTATATGACGTGACATAAATGTGTTGTGGTATGTGTTGTGAAGTATGGCCTGTAGTCTACGGCGATGAGCGTCGCCGTGTAGTCGGCTTATGGCCAGGAGTATGTGCTAAGTGGCCAAGAAGTATCAGAGCAGTGCAGCGGAAGCATGATTGGGCAACGTCATGAAGTGACGTGGTCAATCATGAAGCTGTGCTGTGATGGGTTAGGATGCATGTGAGGTGACATGACAGGTTCACGGTATAGCTTGGGATTTAGTCTCGAGCTACGTGGCATGACATAAGGTGTGTTCATGGATAGAGTCCCATCGTGCTATGTGTTGGGATGAACTGTCAAGAGGCATGGCTAGCATGAAAAGTCGTGCTAGTCGGGTTTTGAGAAGGTTGGTAACGGAGTATGGCGTTTGCCATACGAGCCTGTGACCAATGTATTAAATGGTGGTCTTAGGTGATAAAGGAGTAAGGTACGTGTATTTCTGGTTAAATGCATGTGCCGGACGGATTCACCATATGTAATGGATAATCTGTCCTAAGCATGGTTACACGGTGCTCGAGCCTCAGAGTGGCTTGGAGCCGTGTAACGAGTATGGATGATCATGAGAAGTAGAGTAAGCTAAGATATAGGAGGGTAATGATGAGAGTACCATCTAAGAATGGGATGCATGATTTAGTTAGTCTAAGTCATACGTCGGAACGTGGTTAATGAGAAGAACGAGACAGAGGTCTTAGTGTCTTAATCTAAAGGGGAATCATGGATTCGCCTTAGCGAGTAAGCACTTGAGGTAGAACGTAAGGTTGAAAGAAGGAGAGACCGTAATGGGTCTCTAAGGATTTTATCTAGTAAGAAACATGAAAGAGCACGGGATAGAAGGAGAGTGTTTTAAGTAAAGGATAGCTCTATTTCTAGTTCAGCTATGTATGCACTAGATAGAGAATAACGTAAGGTTATGTATGCATGTAGGTGCCATCTGACACGCGCATGAATGGACTGCATGGTATGAAAGTAGCATGGAATCCAGGTAAGTGTTACGTTTATCCTCTTCTAGATTTTTCTAAAGTATAAGAAAAAGAAAGAGAAATGCTTTTCCATGAAAGATACTTTAAGAAAGGACACGAAAGATGTTTTTAAAAAAAAGTATGTTAAGTATTGAAAGGTATATGTATGTACAGCCCCTCCATGAAAGCTCATTTTTACGCACCCAAAAGTATTAATTGTATGCATGTGAATAGATGACTATACAAGTAACTATTGTACGTATTTTCTAAAGAAAAGAAAGGAAGTTTCGAGGCCCTTGCCTCGAGCTTCAGACCGAAGCTTTAAGAGAAGCGAAGAAAGTGTTTTAAAACGTCCTTGAGAACCGACGTTTTAAGATGACCCTACGAACTGATATTTTAAATGATGCCATGAAAGATATGTTTAAGCCCATGCTTTTTAAATGAAAAGGATGTTTTCTCACGAATTTTTTTTTTTCCATGAAAGCATGAAAAGAAAAGAATGAATGCCCATGCCTATGCAATGAAAAGAATGAAAGCCTCAGCTCTTTAGAGCTGACATGAATGAAATGAATGAAAAGAACAACATGTGGCATAAATGAATGTATGAAACTATGTAACGGCCACATGAATGAATGGAAAAGGGTACCCAATGAATGAATGGGCAAAAGGGTACCCATTGAATGAATGGGCAGTAGTATCTAGTAGTGCACCCAGTGCTACACTCTAACGGAAAGGGATTCCAACTCGTGGGCATGGGCGAATCCATCGGCCCAAAAGGCTGCTAACCCCAGCATGCGGGGCATAACGACGTGTACTGGCCTATGAAAGTGAAAAGAAAAGTAAACGAATGTATGAATGCACTGCATTCTTCAAGAAATGAAGCTAGTGACGGGGGAAAGGTTTTTAAAGAGAAGAAAACCATGTTTAAAGAATGGAAGCCCTCGTTCACTGATGTTTTTAATGAAAGCATGTATGCATGTATGTATAGTATGTATGAATGATGAATGCATGAATGAAAACTTATGTTGCTATATTTTAACGGTATGAAGTAACACTTACTAAGTATTCGACTCATTTTAGTTTTTATGTGTGCCCTTCCCCCCACAGGAAGCTAAATGGGCAATACGCCCAAGAGGGACACATCCAATGGGAAAGAGCACAGAGGTCTAGGTATGAAGGTTTTAAACAAACGAAAACATCTTTTTATTTTAAAGAATTTTATTTCCCACTCCAAAATTCTTTTATTATAAAAGAACTTTTTATTTTATAACGTAGAGTCTTGCACCCTGGGAAGGATTGTAAAAGGTTTTTAAATCGAACGGTAATTCCCGTCGTCTATTTTCTAAAATAATTTCCAAAAAGGTCCACCCCAAGGGTGGGCGTTACAATTTTATAAGTCAATTACTTCAAATGAAAATTCAATTAAAGTATTTCTAAAAGTAGTTGGCCTCATTTGGTTACATATATGATATGAGAAATTTGTGAATAATAGTGAGATTGTTTATGAATATTAGTGAAATATTGTTTGAGTTAAGATTTTTATGAGGTTATGAGAAATGAGAAAAAAAAAGTTGAATAAGAAAATTATAAAGTTGAAAGAGGGTTAGAATATAATTTTTTAATACAATTTTTTTGTTTAGGATTTGAAAAAATTGAATTGTTTTCTGTGTTTTGTTTAGAAGTTTGAGAAATTTATAATGATTAGGTAATGGATGATGTTTGAATTTTGCGATGAGTAAAAACTAAGTTGTAACAAAACCACTACCTCAATCTTACAATCCATTCAATTAATTTTGAATATAGAGATCAATTGACATGTTAAATGTCTTTATTTTTTATTTTATATTCAAACTTAAAACGTACTATATACTAGCTATGCACGCTTTTAAATAATCTTTTAATTTTTATTATATATATATTATATACTAATTTCTACATATATATCCTTAATTTGACACTCTCTTTATAAATGATGGGTTTTCGTCCTAATGAAATAGATATATAGATCTGTACGATCACTACAAGATATACGTAAAAAGCAGACTTTTGTGGCAAAAAGGAGATTTTTGTGGGAAAAAGTCGATTCCCACAAAATTTTGTTGTTGGAAGCTCACGGGATAAAACTCGCCAGAAAAGGTATTGTAGCCCACGAAAGGTTTAAAGCCTAGCTAATATGTATCTTTCCCATGACACTTCTCGCAATAAGAGCCAATGAAGTTCACCGCAAAAACACGTCCATTTTTGTTTATGCTCATGGGAATAGGAGCAATTACCACTAGAGGTATTGGTGTGTATTAGTATTACCCACTAGAACATTTGGTGGAAAAAACTTCTTTTGGCAAAAAAAAAGTATTTGTCACTAGAACATTCGGTGGTATAAAGGTCAGGAAGATTAAACTAATTTGCGGCGAGAAAACGTCACCCCAAAAACGTTTTCCCCCACAAACTATGGTTTTACTCACTACGTAATCTGATGGTAAAACGTTATTGTTTTCCCCATGAACAATTTTCGTGAGGAAAGACATTATTTAATTTTATGATTATTTTCGGCAGGTATTAATTGCCGCAAAACAAACCATGTCATTGCAAATACTAATAACCCAAAATTAAAAAAAAGTTTGGCAGGCAAGATTATTTGCAATGATAACGCGTCGTCGAAAATAGCTAATAACTTTGCCGGAAAATACTAATAACCCACAAAAGCGAAGGATTTCTGGAAAGTTTATTTGCGGCGACTTATTATCGCTGTAAAAACCTTTTTTGTTGTGGCAAAAAGTTATTTCCCACAAAGTTTTACTTGTCGACGTGATTTCATGGCAAAAGGCTTATTTTTATTTTCCCACAGACAGTTTTCGTGTCATCAGCACACTATTTGCCACAATCGTATATCTTGGAAAAATAATTAATGGGAAAAGCCCATATTTGTTGTAGTGGATGAAACTGATGATAATAATGATGAAATATACATACGTACGTACATGAATGGCAACGAGATACAAAAAGAGATTGAATCCAGCTTTCATCACTACAAAACCTTTGGGTGGGATCATCATCATATTCTTGTTGCTTTCTACATTCACTTTAACATTAGTAGTAGTTGTACCTCTTTTAGCTAGGATGATAGTCTTGTTGACTATTTTCCACAATCTGTAGATGCGGAAAATTCTTGGCACATATTGCAAAAGAACAACCGCATTTAAGAATTTCCATAGGCAGAGGTAAGTGTAAACTGAATGTCGATGGCATCTCGCTCGGAAATCTTGGATTTGGGGGTGGAGGAGGAGTGATTAGAGATCATTGTGGTCGTTTAGTTGCGGGTTTTGCAACTCATTATGGACAGGTTTCCAACAATGTGGCTAAAAGAAGAGCTTTACTCGATGGTTTAAAACTTGTTCAACAATTGGGCATTTGAGATATAGAGGTGGAGTCAGATTCTGAAGTTATTGTGAGATGGGTCAAGACTGGCAAATGTAACTTATGGTATTTTTGGGATTATTGGGATGATATAAAGAAGTTGCTTTCTGATTTAAATTGTTCCACTCATCAGATTTATAGAGAAGCTAATATGGTTGTGGATTTTCTTGCTAAAGAAGGTGCTTATAATCGGGGTAAGTATTTTATTGACTCTAACATTGGTAAGGGGTTTCTTCAAGACTTATTATGGATGGATTATTGGGTACTTCCGTATTTGCAGATGTAATTTTCTTTTTTGCATTATTTTTTTGAGACTTGGTATTTTCTTGATCACTTGAGTTTGGTTCTATTTCTTATCTTTTTGTAAATTCTTAGGTGAATGTATTATAACCACGGTTTTCCTCCGCCATATGTGAGGGTTCATTAATAAACTTGAAACGGGGCTGCTATGTGGGTGGCTACCGGCTTTTCTTAAAAAAAAAAAAAGGGCCAATGTCAATTTGATATTAAATAAAAGCTAGTTTTGATGCTTTACATCTATTGTGGTTAAGTTTTTTTAATTATAATGGTCTAATTTTTTTGTGTAAGGGCTTCTACAGTCTGTTGCTAGCAATCAAAGTGGGAAAATGAGAGGATCAAGGTGGGCCAAGCGAGTAATAAGATACTTTGTTAATCTAATTTGTGTTTGGAGTAGTTTTTTTAAGTTTTTTATTGTCTAATTTGTAGGCCTAGAGATCCCCACATATGTACACTAAGCCAATGCGGTAAAATGCACTTGTAAGCTTTTCTAGTTTTACTTTTCTCGCTCACAATGTTCAAATATGATTTTATCTTCTACATGCGCATTTAAGCTTTTTCTATATAGTTCATAACTCATGGTCTGTATGTTGGTTTTAGTTTGAGTACAGTTAGCTACTTTTAGATTTGCTTTTTGCTTTTTTTTTTTTTTCAATTACAAGAACTGATTGATTAAGGTTTTTCTCCTTGAATTATTTGACAAGGGAATGTAAAAAGTTTATTTTCCTAATTTGGAATGGCCTCTTATCAATTTCTTGTATTGAGAGTCTTAAAATTGGGCTAAAATTATTTATAGCCCAAGATTGAAAAAAAAATTGGGCTAAAATTAATTTGTTAAAAAAAATTGTCTTTGGACAGAAATTATAATCATAGTAATATAAATTCAAACCTTTCATGTTCTTTGAAGATGGGAATAGCTAACTTGCTTTCTTTTTGATTGATACATACTGAACTTTGGTCGTTGTTTGTAAGAATGCGGACTGATTTAATGCTTGAATAAAGACAAATAATTTGAACATGCCTTAGAAGAGAGAGAGTGTACGTGGAAGGTTCAAACTCCTTTAATAATTGTTTTCGCCAGTGTTTGAGGGTTGTGCTAGGAGTGTTCTTTTTACTCATTCAATGCATTTTTTTGTGAAGCACGCTTCTGTCTGTCTATCTGTCTCTCTTTAGAAAAACCTCTCGCCTCTCTCTAATCTCTTTCGACCCAGACTAACGAACGGGGGTGGGAGCTTCGGCTCCTCCCCCTTCCCTTCTCTTCTGTCTTCTATCCTTCCATTATAGTGTTTTTTTGGTTTTTTTATTTTTTTTATTTTTGTGTGTTTTCAGGCTCAATAAGGGGAGGATTGCCGTTCAGGTCTTTTCAGCCGCCGCCTCTCTACATGCGCCTCACCGGGAGGATGCCCAGCCGCCGATCTTGAAGACCTCCAAATCCGACGTCGATTGGAGTGGCGTGTAGACCGCACGAGCGGGATGAAATCTCCGGACCCCGTCGGCGCATGGTCATCATGAGCCACCAAGTAGCCCTCTGCCGACAACACGCTCGGCTTCTCTGGGCTCCCTGACTCTAGGGCTTCCTAGCTTGACCGTCGGTTTCCTCGCCGAGAGAACAGTACCCTGCACGCCAATGCCGAATCTTTGAGCACTGTTCATCCGTTTATGTTCCGTTTTCTTTGTTGTTTTTTTCTGTTATGTATTTTCAAGTGTTCTGTAGGTTTATTTTTCTGTTTTGTTGTGTATTTTGTTGAACCAAGTGTGGTGTTGGGTTTTTGGATCGGACGTAATCTGGAGCAAGAGCTGTTCGAGAATGGTGGGCGATGCTATGCCGGTGGTTGTATGGCCGGGCTTTGTGGTCCGTGCATGAGCTGGGTGCTCGTCCAGTCTGGATTCGAGATGCCGATGCTTCCGATGGGTGTGACGTCTAAGGTTGCACCAGTGCTTGGGATTCTGTAGTTGTTTTTGTATTTAGGTGTAGTTTGTTTTTAATTAGTAATAAAATATAAATAGGCTATTGGATTTGATGTCCATAGCAGTATCCTGTACTCATCCTCCATGGGAGGACTAGGGGCCCTTTAGTTCTGTTTTTACAGAGCGTTTTTTCTGTTTATGAAAGAGTTTTTTAGAAGTTAAGACAATGTCTGCCACGAAGCAATGTGTGTAGGGAAGCCCCAGAGCTGATGCGTAATTGACTTATAGTCTGGATTTTTCTTGTATTGATAAGTTACATTTGTAACTTCGTTTCATTAATGAAATGAGTCTATTTCCATCAAAAAAAAAAAAAAAAAACATTTTTTCGTGGTTTAGCAGTTGTAGTACTATTTTTTTCCCTTTCTTTTCAACTACCTAGAAATTGTTGTTTGTATTCCAATATGTTCTTACTCTGAATTGTAATTGTGTTTTTTCCAATTGCTTATTAAAATGTATACCACAGAGAGGTTGGCTGAGATTTACAAGATCTATTCCAGTTATTGTAGTACTATTTTTTATTCTTTTTTAATCAATGAGTTTAGTGTATTTGTAATATATTGTTAATATTTTTTGTGTTTTAGGTATAATGTTGTGGTACTGTTTTACTAATATTATGACTTACTTTTTGCAACAACAAAATAATCGCTGTGAAAATTTTTACTTTTTCCAATCCCAATTAACTATAGTTGGCACATTTTTGTGATGAAATTTCACAGTTTTTGGGATGATAAAAAGCATATAAAATAAGAGTATTTCTGTCATACATTTCATTCGCTGGTGTAAGTACTATGTTTTTCCACTGATTTCTCAAGAGGCAGCTATGATTTAAAGTTGTGGAAAAAAGTGCAATTGTTCAAAAATATTGACTAATTGGACAAAATCACTCAGCAAGAAAAAGGCTAATTTATGGTAGTGCTAGACGTGCCTATACTGAGATATTGACCAATAGGATCTCACTCTCGAACATATAAAAAGAACCTACTTGTTGTATTTGAGTTCATTGCGACTACAAAACGTATAGTTCAAAAAGACTCGTGATAAATATATTTTCATTATATTAATCTAATTGATAAACCTCAGAATAATTTACATTTGGAGTCGTATGCTCGTAAGTTTACGTTGAGAGTACATTTTTTATATACTAGATTAGTATATTATATTTTTGACGTAATTTGCTTATTAGGATGAATTCGAACTCGACTTTGGCCGTAGCGTAGATTTGAGAACTATGAATGGGTTGATGGCTACACTATTCTGACGTCATAAGGAACGATGTCATGACCACTTCAAAAAGTTTGAAACGGTTGAAGAGGCTGGGCAATCCCCTTTCCAGCAGATGAAGTTAAACAATTGGAGAAAGTATTGTGATCTTTTCGCAACTCCAGATTATCAGGTATTCTAGATTAATAATATCTAATAATTATTTACATATATATTTGGGCTATAGATTTTATGTTTATATATTACAATTAACATTCTTAATTAATTTTGTAGCACTTAAGTTCTATGAATACTAATAATAGATTAGCTTTGACTGTCTACCATCGTGCTGGTTCAAGATCATTCCACCGTCTTGCTAATAAAATGATAATTAATGATATTATAGAGTTCATTTATTTTTTGTATATATTTTTTTTTATTTAAGTACTAACATTATCTTTTTAAAATTTCTAATGTGGTTTTGTTAGAAACGTGATGATCCAGAAAACTTTTCCCTCATTCATGTCTAATACTAATGAGTGTAGTGAGTGGATGTATTCTGTCGCTGTAGATAATTATGTAAGCGTTGTTACTTTTGTTAAATAAATTATGCAACATGTGAACAATTTATTTTTTATTTTGTATTTCTTTTAATATGTTACTTATTGTGTGTTTTCTTTGACATGGTAGGTAAAAATGATGGAGATGTAGTTAGCTTCTGGAGAATCCTCTTCGCGTGACATAGACATATTCACGCAAGTGCTCGGGCCTAACTGTAGTATGACAAGAGGTTTGAGACGATCTTTCAAGCATTCTGGTTCATCCTCCTCATTCTCTTTGACTTCACAAATTAATATTCTTACCAAAGATTTGGAAGCTGCACAACGCGAGAATGAGTATATGAGATTGAGGCAGCAAGAGTTGAAGTCTCTCTTAGAGCGACAATCTTATTTAGAGACGCATTTGCAGGATCAACAGAGAGACCAGGAAGAAAGAATGTATAATGAAGTCCAACAGCAAGCGTAACGGGAGATGATAGTGCAAATAGAGCGTGTTATGTCATTGCAACAAAAGCGAGGTGGGCGAGGAAAGAAGAAATGAATTTTCTCAATTTAATTCGTGTATATAACTTTTATTATCTAATTTTAAAACTTTTTAAGACATTGTTAGTTGTAGAATATTTATGGTGTGTAATATCATACAATTAGTAAGTTTCTTAATTTCTTAATTTTATGAAATTAATGTATTTCTGATCTGTACGTTCGAATGTAAAAAAAAAATGTTCAAACAAGATTTCACGTTTAAACGTAATTACACGATTTGACGATTAACGTTCGATGAAACCTTCGAACGTACCATATTCGTTTGAACACTTCTTCTTTAACATTAGAACACACGTCCAAACGTTATACTTGTTACATTAGAGCATTGTTCCCATAACATTTGAACAAAAATTTGAACGTTTAATGCGTTCGGACGTATAAATGTCTGAACGCAAATATTATACATTCGAACGATAATAAATGAATGTCAACTTCTGTCATTCGAATGTAAATTGCTCAGGTTGGCATTTGAATGGAAAAAATTACGTCTGAACGTTACTTTCTGTGACAATTTTCAACTGTCACAAATAACTATAACGTTCAAATGTCATTCCAAATAAAACAACTCCAACCGTCACTAAAAATACTTTTAATGACAGTTTAACAGTAAAGTGTCACTAAATGTATTATGTGACGCACATTAGGTGACGGTCATGGTGACGGTTTCAAACCGTAACCAAATGTCTTTAGTGACGTTTTTGTGGGTTCTGGTGACGTTTCTTCTGTCACAAAAGACAAATTGTGTTGTAGTGATTTTCATTATATTAATCTAATTAATAAACATAGAATATAACTTGCATATTAAATTATTGGAATATCTAAAGTTCTCGTAATTTAATGACTGAAAAATAATTTATTTATTAAATAAAATATCATTACAAAATGCCACTTTAATTATTATAAAGACATTAATCAGAACGAATAATGGCTTTGGGGCAATTGCATGAGTAGAGAAATTAGCTTTTTTTCCCAAAAATAAAGGGTTGACTCCATGCATTAATTTGCCCGTGGATCTACGTTTCTGGAGTCACTCAGAGCAATTCTCATCAAATCCACAAGTTTTGTAGATTTTATTTAAGTAATTAAATGCTAAAACAATGCCACCCCGCTCAGGGTCTCCTAGAACTAGGGAGTTTCATGCACTCCCGAACATACTCTCCTCCCAAAATAGAGAGGCCCAAGTATATATAAATACTTCCTTGGTTCACCATTTGCTTGGCACAGAGCTCAATTGAGACACGAAAATGGCAGATTCCAAATATTTCTGGCGTCAAATTGCATTTTTCATGATCCTCTTGTTGTCCATTTTCTCTCCTTCATTTGCTCATAACAAAAGCACGACAACTACTACTCCTCCTTCAGGTTGTTCCTGTACTTGTTCTCCCCCTCCTTCAGGTTCTTTTCCACCTTTTCCACCTTTAGGTTCTCCCCCTTCTTCAGATTCTCCTCCTCTTCCTTCAGATTCTCCCCCTCCTTCAGGTTCTCTTCCTCCTTCAGGTTCTCCTCCTCTTCCTTCAGGTTCTCTTCCTCCTTCAGGTTCTCCTCCTCTTCCTTCAGGTACTCCCCCTCCTTCAGGTTCTTCTCCCCCTTCAAGTTCACAAATCGATTTCAAAAGTTGCTTCTCTAGGATTTTTGCTTTTGGAGATTCGTACACAGACACCGGAAATGCTCAATTGATCGGAGGGTTCCAACCCTTCATTTCCCAACAAATTTCACATTTCTCATCGGGTCAGTTACCTGGTTACAGACTATGTAATGGCCGCTTAGTCATTGATTTCCTATGCGATGCTCTCTCCATACCCACCTTGCGACCATACGCAGATTCTTCTGCAGAATTCTCAAAAGGTGTGAACTTTGCGATCGCCGGATCGACGACCCTCTCAGCGGACCTCTTCAGTCAATTTATTAATAAAGGTCATTCATTGATGTGGAAAGCGAATCCAGAGAGTTGCGACACTCAAATAAATTGGTTCAAGAAGTTTATTGCAGAGAGAGGATGCAAGGGGATTCATGAGGAGGCATGCAGGGCAGAGATGGCGAATTCACTCTTCTGGATCGGTGAGATGGGTGGCAATGATTATGCTCGCCTTTATGGCTCTCATGTTGTCCATAAGCTACTAATAAAACAAGCTGTTGGACATGTCCACAAACTTTTGAGGGTAAGCATAATCCTTAGTGTTGTACCATCGATGGTCCTAAAACTTATATAGATATATATATATATATATATATACACACACACATATATAGTACTTGGGGTTGCCATGGAAGGTCTCCTCAAGTTTTATCCCTGGTTGAAAGCTCTAACGAAGCCTGTTTTCTTTGACAGATAATATTGGACAAGGGTGCAAGGTTCATTGTAGTTCAAGGGCTACCACCAGCAGGATGCCTTCCATTGCACTTGTCATTTTGTTCGTTGAAGGACCGTGATCAATACGGTTGTTCAAATATTGCAAACTCATTGATAATGGCACACAACGAACTTCTGCAGGTTAAGTTGGAAGAACTACGAAGAAAATATAGCAATGCTATGATCATATATGCTGATTATTGGAAAGCATATCAAACCATACTGAAAAATTATAAAAGTTACCAATTTGAACAACCTTTCGATGTATGCTGTGGAGCTGGGGGCGGACAATTTAACTTTGACTTGCGCAGCCTGTGTGGATCTGCAGGCACGTCCACCTGCAAGGATGCCAACAAGTATATTAACTGGGATGGGATTCACTTAACAGAAGCCATGCATAAACATGTTTCTGATCTCTTATTCCATAAAGATCATTGTCGACCATCCTTTGCTGAGCTAATTATGAAGAAGAAACAGATGATGATGGGATCTAGTCCATAGAAGCCATGATATATGCAGCTAGCTGATCTTTCTTCAATCGAGGCTCACATAAACCATGTAATGATCAGGAAGAATAAAGGCATTTTAGATGCTTCACACCAATGGTAGATAGGTTCATATTCAAGCTCCGAATGACTGGATTCAGAGAGCGGATAATGTTTATTAGTTTCAGACAGTTTGCAGCCATCTGTCTAACTTTGTTCTATATGTTATTTTGACTCAATATGATAATGAGGTTTCTTTCAATTTGTAGGTTTACTTTTGTGGGATCTCTTTATGGCTAAAACATTTCTATTTTTCACATTTGACCCAAAGCTTTATTTAATTTCTATATATAATGTATTTACCATGTTGTAGTCCCTTCAAAATTAATTTCTTTGTGACCAACAATCATTGTCACACTTGTTTTTATGGTTCCTTTCTACGTTGGAAGACAATAACCACATAAATCCATTAAAACAACTGGACTACTAATGTATCGTTCCGGTCTCGCAAGAGTTGGAGAGTTATTTCCTGTCACTTAAACTCACATTCCAACACTATATATATAGACACCAAATTCTCAAAGTCATATAAAATTTCAAAGTACTATGCTTAAAATACGAAAGTACTATGATTATTGGGTAGTTGGTTTCAAACCAACTACCTCAATAATCAACATTTCAAAGTACCAAGTCCTCAAAACATGACAAAATTACGTAATAAAATTCATCAATACTCATAGAAACGTTCTATGCTTAATCTACTATGCTTAAAATCACCTCACCCATGCTCCATAATCTTGATCCTCAACTGAAACTTTCAAATCATCTGAAAAATATTGTAGAGCTAAGGGATGAGTTATCAACAACTTAANCACCAGAAAAACCACTTTGTTTCCAAAGTGTTGGAACCAACCATATAACAAAATTAGATCATCATATCAGAACCATCATCAGAACGAAATCAGAAAATCATGCTAAAGGTTTTTCAGATGCATATCATATCAAACCACGTGCTGAACATATTTATATCATTTTTACATAATCAAAATAGATCCAAAACATTTTCAGATAACATGTACAAAAATTTTTAGATTTCATATTCGCCCTTTTGAATATTTTAGAAACATGTCAAATGTTGCTCATGTCTACACTATTGATGTAAAAAAAAAAAAAAGAATCTCTTTCATATAGATTTCATGAGTGAATGCAGAACATATAACTGAGGTTTTTTTTTTTTGTTCTTTTTTGTTTTAAGAAAGAGTCAAGGCCACCTGTCCACGAGTGACCCTAATTTTATTAAAAAAAAAAATTCTCACTTATGGTGGAGGAAAATTATGGTTACAAATCCAACCAACCCAACCTAAATCCAAAGAAACCAAACAAACAAGACCAAAACAACTAAATTGACCTAGTGAACAATCGACACACCAATTAAGCTCTAATGTTGGGAAGGCCAAGTTTATCAGTATGAAGGATACCGTTGACATGACAGGGGAGTAGCCCACCCTCCTCATATCTACATGTCAAACCTGCTTCACCTTGCTGAACCAAAAAATCCGCAACTTGATTTGCTTCCCAATATTGATGTTGAATAATAAAGTGAACACCCTGAAGCGCATTAATCGTCTCCACCCAACGATACCAATTAGTAAAATTTTTGAAAGAATCCAATCGGCTATTATTTTAGAATCAGACTCAATTTCCAGATTAAAAAATTCCAA